>JAMKCH010060468.1:0-15509 GCA_023653785.1 Ophioderma brevispina
CCCCCTATGATGTTTCACCCCCCCATGATGTTTCGCCCCTCCTATGATTTTACCCTGGTGCCGCCCCTGGCCACCAGTAGTGGAGTCTGGAGGGGGCACTCACATATGAAATGGATATGGGTGTAAAACCCAGGGGCATTCGGTGACAGAGGACTGAAAAAATAGGGGTCTTTGGGTGATAGACAGCCAAATTGCCCCAAAATAGGGATTTTCAGAGTGACAAATTTGCAAAATTTTGCCTAAAATGAGGTCTTTGGGTGAGATTTTTGCAAAATTTTCTAAAAAGTAGGTCTGTGGGTGAAAAATTACCCCCAAAATAGGGGTCTTTGGGTGACAGTGGCAACATTTTCAATAAATGTGGGGTCTTTGAGTGAAATTAAAAAAAATATGGGTTTTTGGGTGACAATGATGCTGAAAAAGAGGGTCTTAACAGCCTTACATTGGTTCATTACAGGACACAATGTGAGATAGCCCTCTGAGTAACCAATCAAATTAGTGCTCTAATATCTTTGTGTAAACCATACCACCACTCTTACAGTATCTCTGATTTGTTCATCACATGATATTACCTTCCAAGTAACCAATCAAAATAGTGCTTAGATGCCAAAGATAGGCAGGTAGTGCCCAGTGGGTTAAAAGACATCTCTTATCATGTGTCTGGTAGAGTGTGGATTCTACAGTATTCAAACGATATATTTAGAAGTGTTATTGGATACTCTCTGGGTACACCAGACAAACCTACTCTATTGAAGCTGTATGAAAGTTTAATGTATGCGTAAATCGATTCTAGTCACCGACGGCACTTCGCGCCTGTGTAGTACATTCCTATTTATGCAAATAACTCAGCTATTTATAGCGCTTGATCAAGCCACGGCTGGCTGACCTAAGTTTAAATGAACTGCGTTGCAGTATACACACAACCGAATGCAGTAAATCTGTGTGTGTACATTGTACGTGTCATGCAAAACATGCTTGACCAGGCTGCAACTGACCCTTCTTAGTCAAAACACAGTTCCGCGCATATAATTATGACAGCAATCAATACTCCCATTGCATTTCCCAATTCAAACTTGGTTCCACTGCCGGAAAATAGCCATGCATATTTGCAATGTCAGCATAGTAAACATTCATGTCACCCTGCATAGATGAGACAGTGTGTTCAGAATTGACCAAGTGACACCGACACAAATAGTGCATCTCACTAGTCACATTATTTCGTGCATAATATATGATTATTTAGGAGTACTTTTTCAACCCCCAATTTCTGGGATTGACTCATGGTGCAACTTTACTAACACAAAAACAACACCAACATTCACCAACGGAAAGTCTGATTTGAATTCTGTTTTCAGCTTCCAATAGCCGAGACCATCCTGGATTTTTCCATTATCATTGCGCATATAATTTTGACCACCTAAGGTCTAAAAAGTCTTTCGAACGTCATGAACACACATTGCAGAATTTCCAAAATCTCCCCAAGCTGTATCACAAATATGACGTCACCATTCAGTAATGAGAGTAATGAGCGGCGCTCTTCATTTGTAATTGTTACGAAGTTTGTTCGTGCAGAACCACCCAAGAACTCCTTTCAGCATGGTGTACACCAAAGTATACTCTGTTCGATCTCAAGTTTTGAGGGTGACGTCACTGCGTGTGTTAGCTTTCGCACCCTAGAAACGCACACGCCGACCTTGGAATTGCAGCATTTATGCATGCGAACAAAAGCGGCACAGTCCAAACACTAGAGCGAATGCATAGTTGCATCTTGACGTCACTCTCAAACTTGAGACCGAACAAAGTATAGAGAATTTGTCTGCATATCTAACTCGACTTTGTTTACTAAAGTATACGGGCCACTCACCAGATTGTATGCATTGGCCTTTTCATTGATTCACCCTATTCAGAATGTCTTGCCATCAAAAATTTTTATTTGGCATGTTAATCTTACATGTAATCAACTGTTTTATTTTTTGCCAATCAATGTTGTCAACATCCAGGAGGCTTCCCAGTTGGAATAGGTAAGGCAAATGGTGTGCTCCATGTGTTGTATCAGTAACTTGCTAACAGGCTTGCATGCTGGGAAACTAGATGATAAACCTAACCCCCCTTTTGTGGTGCTTGATCTTCTTCACAGCTGTTTGAAAGTCTCATTTATTATGACAGAACTAGAATGAAACAAAAAATGTCAATGGCGACACACTTTTGACAACTAATTTTGATTATTTATTCCACTAACTACATCTTGTGTAAATTTGATGAAATTTCATTGCGGGCAAATATGTGATGTGATCAAGCAAAATGAGTCGGAAGTCGCAAATATTGATTTTGAGATATAGCCAAACAAAGATGAAAATGTCTTTTGTTTCCTATTGTTTTTTGCCACCCTTCAAATGATTATATCTTTGGAATTAATTGGACAATTTCAATGGGGTTTTCTGCAAAATAAAGCTTTCTAAATTGTGCATACAGTTACATGGAAAAGTAAAAATTGAATCTGACCGACTTTAGACTCATTTTGCTTGATCACACCACATAAGATTTTTCCTAAAAAATCTAGTTTTACATGTCTTTCTATAGGGAATATACATACACACCCAATTTCTTCATGGGAGTACCTGTGAAGTACCTGTTAAGTAGCCACAGAGTTACCACCCGCATGGGTACCACATCGCCGGCCGCAAAAGTGGGGGTAATCATCCACCTAGGTACACCACTAGTAGCTTAACCACTAGTCACTGCCCTGCGGGAGTACCTGCGTGGGTACTCCCATGCAAATGAGCTTTGAGCTCTGTGTGATTATTTCAGTAATTTCATGCATTATTTAACATTTTGGTCACATATGTTATATGTTTTTACACAAAACGTCATATATATGGGTTTTTGGTGATGCTCAACTCAAATATATATTTTACTTTGGCTTGAAAATGATCAGAAAGTTGTAAACAACAATGGAATGTTTGGCGCCCTCTATAGTCCAAAGTGCTGCCTACTAGGCAGCCAGTAGGGGAGTACCTGTGAAGGTACTCCCAAGGAGTAGCTGCAGTGGTACTCCACTACTGGTGGCTTACTTGGGTACCTGTCAGTCACCTAGCAGGCAACTATAGGATGGGTACTGCTGTAGTAAACATAGCTGCTATCCACCCAGTGGCTTGGGATACTACACATGCGAGTCGTCCTAGAGCTCTGGTTTAGCAGCCGTGAGTAGGAATCTTGCTGTGTATAAAGGGTACTATAACATATAAACCATGATCCTTGTAGACCTATGTGGCAAAATTCCCGCAATGGATTTGTCTGATTTTTTCATAGGTAATAGCTCTTGCATGTCGCTACTTATATCAGTTGTCAAAATTGTATCGCCATTGCTTCTAATTGCTCTAAAAATAAGAGACAAATTGCCTGGGGTCAAACAGCTGTGTCTTTCTAACATATGACCTCCTGTGAGAAATTTGAAGATACCGATTTCCCAAAACTATAAGCTAAGTTATGAATATTACAAATTTTAACAACAATTTAAAAAAAAAGAGATAATTAGTACATTTTTCAGTGCAGTTTACCTCATCCTCTGCCAACTTACCTAAAATTACAATTTCAGATTTTATATCATCTGAGCATTTGGGGAAGGTATTGTATGTGTGCCAAGTCTTATGCAGATTAACAATATGATAAAATGATATCATTTTGTTAATTATAAAAAGCAAGAAAAAAAATATTCCAAAGGTGTGAAATTTCACTCTTTTTGGAGTCACGGTAGGCCCTGTAGTCAAATTTACTCTTTTGCATTTAGAGAGCACACATACAAAACTTATGCCAAAGGTTCAGATGAAATACCTCATGTTTGAAGATCAAGCTTTTGATCACAAAATATCATTCTACACATGTAATGAAGTCATTGTTTAAATGGGTGTAGTTTGTTTAATTGAGGTATTTCTACTTTATCTTATTTACAACTTGCTTCCCAGCTAACCAGGAACAGGCTCAGGATAGTGAGTGATTAGCTTATCATTGAGCATAATTGTTTTAATTTCTTGATCAGTCCTTTTGTTAATTGGTGAATGCCCTGTTAGATGTGGCCACATTTAAAGCATGTGAAAAGTAAATAACTTTGCTAAATTTGTGTCTGATGTTCATGACATTTTATGCATGCTTTAAATGGGAATGTTGCTCTGCCCTGTCCTGCCCTCTCCCCATCATGCACCACTACTCCTACCACACCAGAACCGCTGATCTAAGTTTATTATAGTCAGGGACGGAAACAGGCGATCTATTGCGTGTATGTCAAGGTTTGTCAATCAGCGCAGCGCAGACTGATTGGTTTAAATGTGTAGTATGGGTGGGGCATGTTCAAACAAAATATGATTTAAAATGTAAAAAAATTGGTCGCCTTATTCTGTACCCGACTATAAATGGCTGTGGTCAAAGCCTACATGTACTTGTTAATAAATGTTCATGATGTTATAAGCATCCACCCATGAAATTGTACGCAAACATTTCTAAATATCGGACATAATGATAACTTTCTGCTTCAAAAACAGTGGCGTGTGCTCACTAATAATGGCCCGATGCATGGACGTATCCAAATGACCAAGTGAACAAACTTGTGGCTGGTCAGTGCTTTGTATCAACATCAAATGCATGCTAAAATTCACTCTACAAGTAGTGATGTAACATAAGTAATCAATCTCCTTTTGCTCTTTGCTTACATTGTTTCTTATACAAGCTGGACTACAGTGAATTCAATTCAAATTTGTACCCACAAGCTGTATGTGTATATAGTTTGAAGTTTCAGCATGGTATTAAATCCTGATATATCGATCGCTACTTCTAATGACAAATGCAAGTAGCCAGTTAAAATGTTAAAGGTCATATTTGAGTACATATCAATATTACAAACAGAGAAGTAATTTGAAATGGAGCAGTTGTGGCTTGACTTTGGCTGCAATGACAAACCTGTGGATATTTGCACAGAAGACATGCAAGTTGTCCATATCCAAGGAATTAAGATTTGGACTATAGCCACAGGTACAGGTCCGTAGCCAGGGAGAGGGGTGGGGAGGGATGGAAACAAAAATCCCTAAAAAAATCCTCCATTATACCCCAAAGTAAATTTTACTTTACCTGTTGGCAGATTTTTCAAAATCCCCCCCCCATAATTTTTCAAAGTCCACCCCTCCCGGGTGCAGAAGTAATTTATCGTTTACCAACAAACATTTCGTGTGTCTGTAATTTTGAGATGTTTCCTGAAAACATGAAATTCATGAAAATATAACCTGTGTGAAAATATCAGCCTATACAGTAGCTTGACCCTCATTGGTTGCAGTTTCTTTTGCTGTGTGCTATTCCTATTGTCCCTGCCGAACTAAGTTCGAAATGAGGACTATAAAATGGGCTCCATCCGTATGTCCGTCCATATGTCTGTGAGAAATATGTTACCCCTGGAATTTCTTGATGTTAACCCTGGAAGTTCTGTGATAAAAATTGTAACCCTATCTGCCCGGAGCTGAATTAAGGTGGTCGACTGGTGTAGCTTAAGTTGTCACTTCTTAGTGATCGCGACATTCGGCAGGGACATATTTACGCTTTGTGTAAATTCAAGTTCACCTTGTTCATAACTTCCTGGCTCTGTATTTGATACGGCCTAACAGGTGGTGCACTGCAAGTATGTCCAGGGATCCTAAATAAATCGGGATAGGACACTCGATCAAGAAGTGGAGGCATACTGCATAAAATCTGTCGTTTATAGATCGCCGGTCGTAACGTGCGCTGTGAAACACTGCTACTCATCAAAATCTTCTTGCTGCTAAATTATTAGCTAATTAGGTAGCTTATCGAAAGTGGTGACGCTATCACCGGTCGATATCACATCGTCTATGGCATTTTGTACACATTCACACCGCCCTGGTATGTCATTATCATGCTGAAAGCTGATCATCGGTGTGTTCCAGCAGGATTGTTAACAACAATGCTCATAGAACATGTCCGATAAGGTGCATTGTCTGCTTGGTTGAATTTGAATGAAGACATGTTGATCAATTCAGATTGACTTGAAACTTCTAAATCATGGGTGTTTTAAATGCAAATGGGTTTTTTATTTGGTAGGGCAAGGACGCACAAGTGATACGCTTGCATCACTTCAGTCATGTAAAGTGTATGTCATGCGCGAAGGGTAAGTAATATTTCGTTACTGAAGTTGGATTTAGAAGGTGTGCAGTAAATGTAAAAACGTTTTTTTTTTAGCCCAATGGCGACATATCCCTCTAAAAACGACTCACTTGGCCATATCAATTACATTTAATCTACAAACGAACCTCTACCCTTTTGGCAATCGCTAGAAAACGCTATTTTGAACAACTTTTCTCATCCACAAAAGATGTTGATGACGAATTTTGAGAAAAGCACTTGAAACTTTGAATATTTTAAGGGATTTTATTTCACATTTGCCGTTGCCTTCATGCTCTTCCTTCAGCAGACCACAAGGTAGTTGTTTGCATGGAAGAGTAAATGTAGCGTAGTGCATGTTTTGTTACAAGTGGAATTAATATGTAGCCTCGTCACCCCCAGTGCCCGAGCCCGAGCCGGTAGTTGCGAGTTTGTATTTGAAGCAAGGCTGGCTGGGCTTGGCATGCACTGATGATTTTGATGATCACGTACGGTGTTGTGTATTGTCGTGATTGTAAACAATGCTACTCAAAGTAGTACCATATACCCCTGATCACATGTGTGAGCATTAGGACATTTTTGACAGAAACAGTTACTGGGGCTATCTACAAAACGAGCAGATCAATGGTGGCCATGACAATTTTGATGCATGCTTTAAATGGAATGTGCTCTGCCCCTTCCTGCCCTCATCCCCTCATGCACCACTACTCCTACCACACAAGAACCGCTGAATCAAGTTTATTATAGTCAGGACGGAAACAGGCCGATCTATTGCGTTTATGTCAAGGTTTTCACTCAGCGCAGCGCAGACTGATTGGTTTGAACGTGTAGTATGGTGGGGCCTGGTCACCAATAATTTAAAAGTAAAATACAATTTTGGTCTCCTTATTCTGTACCGACTACAGACTGGCTGTGGTCCAAATCCTCACAGTACGGTTATAAATGTTCATGATTTTATAAGCACCACCCTGAATTGTACGCGAAACGTGCAAATATCGACATAATGATAACTAACTTTCTGCTTCCAAAACAGTGGCGTTTGCTCACTAATAATGGCCCGATGCTGACTTATCCAAATGACCAGTGAACAAACGTTTGGCTGGTCGTGCTTTGTATCAACATCAAATGCATGCTAAAATTCACTCTACAATTATTGAATGTAACAAAGTAATCAATCTCCTTTTGTCTCTTGCTTCAATTGTTTCTTATACCAAGCTGGACACATTGAATTCAATTCAAATTTGTACCCCCCGCTGTTGTGTAAATAGTTTTGAAGTTTCAGCATGGTATTTCTATCCTGATATATCGATCGCTACTTCTAATACAATGCATTAACCAGTTAAATGTGAAGGTCATATTTGATAATATCAAATCTTACAAACAAGAAAGTAATTTGAAATGGAGCAGTTGTGGCTTGACTTTGGCTGCATGACAACCTGTGGCTATTTGCACAGAAGACATCTAGTTTGCCCTATCCAGGAATGTAAGATTTGGACTATAGCCACAGTTCCAGGTCCGTATCCATGGAGAGTTGGTGGGGAGGGATTGGAACAAAATCCTAAAAAATCTCCATTATACCCCAGTACATTTACTTTACCTGTTGGCAGATGTTTCAAAATCCCCCCCCCCATAATTTTTTCAAGTCCACCCCTCCCTTGCAGAAGTAATTTATCGTTTACCAACAAACATCTTCGGTATCTGTATTTTTGAGATTGTCCTGAAAACATGAAATTCTGAATAAACGGTGTGACAATATCAGCTATACGTAGCTTGACCCTCATTGGTTGCAGTTTCCCTCCTTTTGCTGTGTGCTATTCCTATTGTCCCTGCCGCACCACTACTAACCTTTTAACTTTGTAACGAAACGAGCATAATTGATGCAAATGAAGCCTTGACCGGCGTCGCTGGGGGTCTTACGCAACAACTCACGGTTCTCACGAAATCCGAGAATTTCCGATGACGCGATACTATAAATAGGACGATTTGAGCTCGCCCTGACAGAGGGAGTCCAAGGCACATGCGCATTGTAATTTCCGAACACGGACTCTTGTTGGCTGCAGAATGCTGAAAGCCCCGTGAATTTTGACGTTCTTCGCCAAGTTGGACAATTTTGCTGTGGCTATACTTTTGAAATGATTTTATGTGCATGACTGATCCCTAAAGGTAAGCACGATTCTTGTTATTGAAATTATGACTCAAAAGTTTATGGTGGTCCTGATTCAATTTTGTTTTACAAAAATCACGTAGAAACCTAAAATGTTTAGGGCAATGTTTTTCGGTCGACATTTTGATTTTACTGCGGACATTAGCTCGGAATATTGTGTTCCTATCAGAAAATAATCGGAAAATTTCGGAATCAGTGGTACGGTTGCTTTTCTTTAAAACTTGTTTTTTTCAGGCGGAACAAAGCACACGTCTCCTGTCATCGTGTGCATTTTAAAGCAGGGGCAATCGGATGGTCTTAGGGTCTTGTGCTCTGGACACTCAGCTCACCGTGTTTTTACATTCAATTAGTGGTTCATGATTAGGATTTTTTATATGAATTTGTAGGTTCCCGGGGGAGGTTCGTGCGCGATTTGAGGAATAAAATATGCCTGGCCCAATAGATTTTTGTATATGAATTTGGTGGAGAAAGAAGGCCTCGCCCAAGGGCAGGAGTATGAAGTAAATTTTAGTCCGCCGTAGTCGAGTCCGCTACAACGGTAAAGAATATAGCACTCGCTTCAGTTGACTCTTATGAAACACTAGTGTTTATGCTTTATTCCGTTAATGTCTATGGAGCCCGGACTGTGGTTCCCAGCCTGGACATATCCTCTTTCCACACGGCTTTACACCCAGTCATGGTTACTATGAATTTTCTACTGCAAATGCCAGAATAAATTCAACCTCAAATTTTGTGTGTGTCACAACCCTTTACTTCTCACATCCTTACCTTGCATGTATGCCATTAAGCAAGAGTTAAAAACGAGTAATAATGCCCAAGGTTTCACACTCAAATTCTTTGAGTGACTCATGTTCATTGTTTACTTGAAAAGATGTTTACTAAAATTATTATTCAACTTCGATTCCATGAGTTCGGACCTCTTTGCATTCGTCCACATTTGCCGTCAACAATTACCCTATAAACTTTTACCCATCTTTACCATTTACTTCTGCTTTAAGTAACATACGAGTCACAACTGTGCAGTAAGTATAAGTGCCCTACACAAATATGATAAAACGGAAAAGAGTGAACTGTCGGAAACTTGTCTTTGAATTCAAATTGGTACGAATTGTTTATTGTTTTTTCCTTGATAGGTTGCCCATGGATATCACACGCCAACTACTTTCTGGAGCATTGTGTTTTGCCAAGATTTTCCAAGTGTACCAGTGAAAGTATCATAATGACTGAAACCAAAATTACAGCCCATTGTCTACTGCAGCACCCTTGCACTAAGAAAAACCAGGACATGAATTAAACTATGATCGTTTACAATTACAGATGTATCATTCCATTTTTTGCCTCTATATAAAGTGCTTGTTGGGCATTTCTTCCTGCGATTAGTTATACTCCGGCTCATATTTTCTTGACCAACAAATGGCGTCAAACGCGCGTGTTGATCATTGCATAGACAATGTCGACGTGAAACGCGACTGTGCGCCTTTGTAGCGGAAGCACGCGTACGTTCTGAGTTTTCAAAAAAAATTATGAGCAAGAGTATGTGAAGTTGTAGTAGTATTGCCATGCTATTTTTTTCATGAAATTTTTGTATGAATTACCCTTATACCCTTTGTACCGACTTTGTTCATGTGTTTTTATTGTTTAATGCATGACAACTAGCAAATAAAATGTATATTATGCTAATATGCCAAATTTCATAAAGAAAAAGGTTGCGTACTTTTGATGCAACATATTATGGGCATGATGCATAGATGCACAACTTAGACCCCCCCCAAAAACAAATTTGACCCTTTTCCACCCACGCCACCCACATTTTGGGCAGGTCACGATTTTTTTATCCATCCATGGCATACCCACCATGCAGTGTAACATGATGATTCTGGAAACTTTTCACCATCCTCGTTTAATAGGCATATCATTAGGACTACAGACCAGGCTGTGACCAGGCTGCTAAGATTTGTCATTGAACAGTTGGGGAATTACGAATGGGAGAGCATGCTCATCTTGCTATTCAAAATTAACCTCTTAGTCCTTCCTGCGTGGGTCTTCCTTCCCATCTGCCCCGTTGTTGACCTTCTTAGGCACCTGGTCCAACCGCTAATATCCTACTGAGCTGCCTATACGACCAGGATGAATAGTTGTCAGTATCCTCACTTTTGCAAAGGTGTCGCTATGGTTTGGACTTAAGAAAAAAATGGCGACAACTTTGAGCGGGTCGGAAAAGGACAAACATATTTTTTGGCCTTTTATAGCCAACAACTGCCCTCAAATCAAATACATTCTCTTTGAACAAATTTTATAATTCTTCAGTATATTTTTTATTTTCACTATCATTCTTAACAAGCCACACAATACATTGTAACACAAAATAATCAATTGCATTTCATTCCATGTTGAAAGAAAAAAAAATAACTCCCTCTTGGAGTTATGTGGTTTCATGGGTTTAATTTTCTGGGAAGTTATTTGTATTGGAATTCACTTTCCCCATTCATTGGGCGTAGTGCATAACCAAGGGGATTAAAACCTCTAGCTTTAGGCAACCTCCCATTGCATTGTGGGACAAAGTTTCATACAATTTGACTTCCGGAAACAACGCGTTGGAAATCATGTGATTATAAATTGTATGATGCATCAATGCTTGAGGCTTTAGATATTTGACTACGGAACAGACTCCATGCACCCAGGGATTACCGCTTTATTCTGTTATCATACTTTTAAACTATGACAGAATACAATCGTGTATCCAATGTGCACTGAGCCTGTTTGTTTTTTTTCGGCAATATATAGCCACCTGTATAGAAACTTTCAAATATTTAGAGAACCAATAATTCTTGGCCACATCTCATGAAATTGTTGCTGCATAATATAAACAGACATAGATTAACAATGAATCGTTAAACTCCATTCTTTGCACAATTATTTATTTGTCACTATGTGCAAAGGTACTGGTGTGAATCTATTTACACTTGTGAATTGTTTTTAGTCGTCGGGGTAAACCATTCCCCAACCAAATGCTTCTTGTTTGTATAATACAGGTTAAAGCTACATTAATAATTTCGTTTGGCAATTTTAGTTAGTTATGAGCATAACAACTACTTTATCGTTTATAACAAGTCAAATTTAAAAAAAGTTTTCCAGACACACCGACGGCACAAGTATGGCAGAGTCCCTCTATCTCCTATGAATTTATCATTTTTTTATTGATCACCTGCAAATTAAAAGGGCCCAAACCCCCAGAAAGCTCACAAAAGGATTTTTTTTTTGCCAATTTTGTAAGACCCTGGGCGAAAGAAACTTTTTTTTTTCCATTTAATGTCCCCTTATTCAGACCAGTTTTTTAGAAAAAATGAATTACCGATCTTCCCAAAATTAAATCTCCATTGTCATCTCAGAGAAGCATAGATCCAGCGGTAATCCCATCATCTTGTTTAAACACAGTCATTCAATTTACTTCTCTTTTTCATGGTTAGTGTCCCGTGTAGTCCAATAATAAACACTTTTTGTTAATAGTTCAGCATAATTATTGTCCTATGAATGCCCCTCCATTCCATGAAATTTAAATGAGATCTCACAGAGTGTTTGCGTACCTTCTTTCATTCTTACATGGCAAATGAAACGGTGGTGGGATCAGATGACTTCAGTGACCTGTAAATACATAACAAAAATTTTAAATCGTTAGTTACACATAGGGTCTACATTTTTGATTTTTGTGTCGTCTGCAAGAATTGCAGAAGGCACAACTGTGTGTGTGTGTTGTAGCCTGTGTAAAATGTTAACCCTTAAAGCCGCCTCAGATATTTCCTGAGAGGGCGCCCTCAATTCCAAAAATCGTGTTTTTTTGCATGTACATAAGCTTGTCCATATATTAATCAGTGTGAAAATTTGCTAATCTTAAATCGAATTCCTTCATATACGAAAATCACACTTTTTATAAATTCCGGAGCCGGAATTTTGTTATACACTGTAATCTATGGGACGTAGACACACTAATGTTACTGCATCAAAACGAAAAATCCATTCATCTCAAATTTAGGAATTGTGCATTTAGATTACTACTTTAGTTTTTCTAGTTTACTATTTTTCATTAATACACACAAAAATAATATTTCTAAATCTCTGAGTCAGACTTTAATATTGCATCCGTATGAGTTCTGTAAAGTGCTACGCTGATTAACTTGGTGGAAAGGAGGGTTTGGTAGATCCACCACGTTTTTGGCGCACATGGGTTGTGGAGCTTGCATGTGTTGTGATGGCTCGCACGTGTTGTCACAACGCGTTGCTTCATACCATGCATTGTTGGTTAATTTTAAACACTCCAGAATCTACTGTGGCCACAATCTTTTAATTTCCTATGTCGCAAGTGTTTTGCAGAAGTTGCAACGCGTTACGAAATTTTCGGCAACGTGAAATTTTGCATCGAATTTTCACAACGCGTTGCTATCTTTCTTACGTGTTTGCGCAATACCAAATTTTATACCCATACGCTTGCGCTAGAATGGTTAGCTCCTTTTTTCCATATTATGATTGACTCCATGATACGTCCACAATCAAAAGTTCCATTGTCCCCCCTCCCAGCGAATTCTGCAACCTTATCTGTAGTTTATTCCCTCAACCCCTCAAGGCTGCAGCTTTGTAGGGATGGACCATAAGGAACTCTTTGCTGTGTGACGTTAGGTCAACCATGACTAGCTTGTGCTACCATACTGGCCAACAACTCTCATCGTGGAAAACTACATGTATACGGTCAAGGACTCATTGGATTGTTTGGCCAGTACACTATTATGCCCTCCCATTTTTTGTATTAATCAATAAAAAACCAAATCTCACACTTAATTTGCTTGATAATCATTCAGTACGGACTCCCTCCGTAGCTACCGCCATGGTCCGGCTTCACAAAGCTTCGCCTCATATTCTATTCATGTCATGACTTGAAATTCAGGCTGAATCTGAAAAACCGGTCACAAACTCGAGACTTTGGCCTTATCTCTCCGATAACCTCCAATACCCAATGTCTGCGAAGAATGGATTATTTATCATTCACGGCGCTCAAAAATTTATTCCTTTACTAAATCATGAAATGCGTGACCGTGTCTGAAGAAATGTCCCCTTGTGGAGTGAATTCGGCAGTGTACACGTTCTTAAAATACAGCCACAGTGCCCAGCGCTGATGTAACACGCTGAACATGACAAACCTCGGAAAATCGTAATCTTCGCGCCTTCGGAGATTTACTACTCACGGAATTTCCTAACTGTGATCCAATATGGAATTAATATACGGACGCAAGCGCCGTTGGACAGGGAGTTTGGATTTATAACTGAGATTTTGATTTAACATTTGCGCTATGGGACCAAGTGTTGTTGGCGAACTACGTTCGAATGCGGACTATAAATTGGCTCCTCCGTATGTCACGTCCCATATGTCTTGTGAGAAATTGTTACCCCTGGAATTTCCTTGATGTTAACCCTGGAAGATTTTCTGTGATAAAATTGTAACCCTATCTGCCCGGACTGAATTAAGGTGGTCGACTGTTGTGACTAGTTGTCACTTCTTAGTGAACGCGACATCGGCAGGGCCATATTGTAACGCTTTGTGTAAATTCAAGTTCACCTTGTTCAGAACTTCCTGGCTCTGTATTTGATACGTCCTTACATGTGGTGCCCTGCAGGTAGGTCTCAGGGATCCTAAATAATCGGATCGACACTCCGTCAAGAGAGTGGAGGCATACGGCCTGAAATCTGTAGTTATAGATCGCCGGTCGTACTGGCGCTGTGAAACAATTGCTTACGTCCTCATCACGTCTTGCTGATAAATATTTCTAATTAGTAGCTTATCGAAAGTGTGGCGCTATCACTGCGGTCCGATATCAAAACAAAATCGTCTATGGGCATTTGTACACAGTGTCACCAACCTGGGTATGTCATTTCAGGATGCTGAAAGCTGATCATCGGTGTGGTTCCCAGCAGGATTGTTAACAACAAATGCTCATAGAACAATGTCCATTTTGGCAAGTGCTTGCTTGGTGAATTTGAATGAAGACATGTGGATCATTTCAGATTGAATGTGAAACTTCTCAAATGCATGGGTGTTATTGAAATGGGTATTTATTTGGGTAGCAAGGACAGCACATTGATATCTTGCACTACTTGTTCAGTTTTCATGTAAAGTGTATGATTCATGTGATAATAGCTTTTAATTCCCTCAATTAACTACAATTTAACTATTTTTTTCCCCCCATTTGTCCAAAATCTTACCTCCCTTTGTGTTTATATTATTTCACAAGTTCATGATTGATCACTCTACTGAAAGGTTAAATTGGTCATTCTTGGGGTCCATTGCAGAATGCCTCCTCTCATAAGCTGTGGATGGCCGCATATGATGCTCTCACCATGGGTAACAGAATGCTGCTGGAGAAACCTCCTGCACCCTGAATGCACCTGCTGCAGATGGGGAGAGGTCATGCAACACCAAATACGGAAGAAGAAAGTAGTTTACACTGGTATCAAGGATATCTGGATGACTTGAGGACTTCTGCAAATGTTTCAGTATGTTAACCCCGACTTAATATTATTCGTTCCAAGGGATCACCATATTTAGACAGGGTCTTTTCAGATTCCAATGTTTTAATGCAAAAAAAGTCACCTTCCTGGTTTGCTCAGAATTTTTAGTCCCTTTTTTCTCTAAATTGTACTTTAAAATTTGGTGGTCCCCATTTTGGTTTACTCTGTTTTTCCACCTAATTTAAAAAAAAATTTTAAGGATTTCCCCCATAAATGCGTCAATCTCCAAATGGCAAGTCAAAACATAGCAAATCACATTTGGCTGGTCAAATAATTAGTTTTTGTCTCGTCCTTGAACTTTGTTCGGCAGAGACTTTAGTAATCACTTTTCTGTCTGTCTGTCTGTGCTTTCTTTCCGTCTGTCTGTCTGTCATGCTTCTGTCTGCCTGACGTCCGTTTTCACATCGCTTGTGTACGATTTATCTGGATTCCCGTAAGGGCTATGATGATGTAACTTGGTTGGGAAAGATGCGCACTTTTTTGCAATTGGAACGTGTGTGATACATATGCGTGCTTAGGTATGCAAAATGACTAATTAAATATTCAATAATTACTGATTTATCCTCGGCAACCGTACATCGGATAGGCAAAATTCCTTCGCTGCAATGAAAGAAACTATGCCATGCATCTTTTG
>JAMKCH010060470.1:0-18275 GCA_023653785.1 Ophioderma brevispina
CTACATCAAAAGGTAAAGATTTTCAATAAGTGCTTTTTGTACTGATTTCTGAATTTGCTTATCCGCTGGACCCGCTGCGCACCCACCCCGGACTTTTCAAATAGACTCCCGTTGTTAGGAGGTGGGTACGGACAACGTGCAACGGCTACGGAACGAGCTAAGGTGCATGTAGCTTTCTCTCTGTGCTGTAACTTTTGTATCCTGCCAGTGCACAAGTGCATGTAAATTTAACTTTGTGAATTCATAAACTATGCGATTTAGCATTTCATAGAAAGTCAGTGATGCAGGAAAATGATAAAATTGGAGCCCAAATGCTCCATAGTTAAACGTACCACAGAGTTGATATCATGAACACAAGGTTAGGCAGTAGCACCAATCCATGTTTACATTAGCCTGTGCATGTAACTTTTACTTGTGCATGTAAATTTTTGAAGGTACATGCACCGGTGCATGTAATTCAAAATTGAAATTCGAAGCCTGTGTGAATGACAGAAATTCAAAGCTTGACAGGGTTTTCTATGGGGGACGGATTATGAGCAGGCAAGTTCAAATTCAAACTAGTTTTGCGGTTTTTGTTTTGCACCGGTTGTCTATAAACCTTTGGAAACATCATCTCAGCAGGTGGTCTACAATCCGATCCAATGAAATTTGTAGGCTAAAAAAATCTCCTGTCACTTTGGACTTTAAAAGCTGAAGTTGAATGTTTACATGGCCATACAGACTGGTCCCAATAAAAAAAAACTTACAATCCAAACTAAAAAATATTGTAAAAATACAAACTGTGCATTTATGCGAGATATTTTGACTTTATTGTATTTAGAACAGGTTACTAAGCTAAGTCCTTCGTCCCCTTTTATTTCCAGCCAATTTGATGGACCCAACCGGAGATAGTGATATTTAAACACAAAGATAAAATACCACTTGGGCCCAGTTTCACTTGAATGTTCAAGAAACTAAAGGTATAGGCGTGTTTAACATTGTCCGATTGAACCGTTTTCAAACAAAAGAAGATATGTACCGGATTAGAGTGAATGTATTATTAAGCATTGACACTAATCAAATATATTTTTCAAACAGTGAAAGGACCAGAAATGTTGTTGTGGGGGGAAATGGGGACTCGCTCTCAAGTGGCAATATCATGAAATTCAGAGAATTTGAAAGTTGACTGCTTTTAAATAATGGAACAGACCAAAGTCTCTGTTGTGGGACAAAGGCAGGGGACAATGATCTAATGTGGAGGACAAATTTACCCTTCCCCTATTCCCAATGCCTCCAAGATGGCAGGAAGGAACATAATGAAGAAGAAAGCAGTGTTGAACAAAGAACATAAAGGAAAGGATGGTGGTGTTCAAAGGTCTTAGTTTATTTTCAAACAAGGCGGGCGTTTTTTTAATTCGAACCTATGCTAAAACCTGGAGTAAGGCGAGACAACAAGACTGTTTGTGAAATGAATTACCAATGCTTACATGTATTCATGGCAATTCAGCATCATAAAGTTATTTATAGCAAAAGCAAGCAACAAGTACTAAGCTATTTATTTAATTTTCAATAAAGGTCTTAAAAGTTAATTGTAATATGGCAAAACTGTGTTGATAATCAGGGATAGCCCCAAAATGGCCCCACCCCAACAGGGTTTTCAAGGGTCTCGATAATTGGTCATAACTCCTGAAAAAAAAAACCAGATCCCCAAATAACACCAACTAAAAATTGGCATGAAAGCGGGAACATTCCTTAAAATGAATCAGTTAAAGGCCAGTTGAGATGAACTTAGTTCTTTGGACAAAAAAAATTAATCTTTGATGTATATTTTTTTGGGACAGTCTGTTGTATATTAAAAACATTTTTCAATGGAGTTGCCAAAGCAAACTTTTTACACAAATTTTGAAATGGCCGGTGGGAAGTTAGCACGATCATCTTGCCTCTTCACGTGGTGGCGACTTTTGTTTGGTTCATTTTTTTTCACTGGAGTTTTTTTCATTTTTACTATAGGCCGCCCTGTTCTGATGAAGCGCCTATGTAAAGGCCATGGGGGGAATGAAAGTTTTTCGATTTGCGTCCAGCCGCCCAATGCCCAAAACCGCCCGCCAAAAATTTTCATGCTTTTTAAAAATTTTCATTATTTTTAAAAAAGTATTATTTGCATAAAATGCTCTTCATCACAAAAAACCAAGTTTTTAAATCATCAAACAGCTGAAGAAGGGTACAATAATGCAAATAAACAATAGACTACATGCATGCAGTTTCTGAAACAGTGACACATCACTTGATTGATCTGTCAGCTATGGCTGGAATACACGTGAACTCGCAAGTAAACCAATGAAAATGTACATAAATTGAATAATGATTTTTTAAAAGCTCATGGCTTTCCCCAAAAATGTACGGACGCACATCTTATAAAAACTTTCATCTCATGGCCAAAAAAAAACAATGATAAAAAGGGAAGGCCAGATGCATAATAATGCATGGGAGAATTTAGTATTCTGCCCCACTTAAAATCGGCACCTTTAACATGTGCGGTTTTTATTCCGTTAACATTTCGCCGATTTGAAGCCTGTGGGCAGAATACTAATTCTTTCCTAAGGGATGACCAAATCGTTTGTGCTATGCGGGAAAGCAGCATGACATTTGGCCACTCTTGAAAATTGTTTTGATAAGTTAATAAAGTCGCTTGCAGTAATGTGTTCAGAGGTGCGGGCAAACGCGCAGAGTCAAAATCTGGATCAAAAGGGGCGGACGGTATTTGGTTAGCCTCATAAGGCGATTAACCAATGGGGAGGCCAACCTACACAAACAAGCCAATCGGCAATTCACTTCCCTGATGTTGACGAACGTACCTCGGGCAAAGTAATTAACTCTCAACATTCTGGCAGAGAGTATAGTAAAGGCTACATGTAGCCATAGCCTAACAAGCTAGCTCATGATGAGTAAATGGGGATTAAACCCTAACCCTGAAACGGGTCGTTTTGCCGAACATCGGCCCAATTATGCAACGAGGTGCAATCTATTTTATTTTAACGGCCCCAGATGCTGCAACAAGAAACCTCGCGTCATTTTGCCAGAGACATCCCAGATGCAACGAGGAACATCAGGTCATTTTCCCGAAGACGTCCCAGATGTGAACGAGCGAAACATCGCGCCATGTACGAAAGACGTCCCAGATGCAACGAGGACATCGCGTTCGAATGCAATGATGAACAGGGATCCCTAATAAAGAAATAAATAAAGTAATTAAGCGGGTGGCCTAGACACTCGATCAAGAGAATGGGAGTGCGTACTGCACACTGATCTGCTGAAAAAAATCGTAGCTTATAGTTCGCCAGTCGTGGCGTTTGGCGCTATTACGCTACGTCATGCTCGGTTGTAGTCATGAAGCGTTTATTCATAATATAAAAGTAGCTTATCGAAAATGGTTTGGCGCTATCAACATCAATATCGAAATTGTTATGGCATTTGTACACGGTGGCACCCGCCTGATGAGAAAGGCATTTGCGCCCTCTGCGGGCAAAAAACGTCCGAATGCAATGAAAAGCATCGCATCATTTTCCCGGGAATGACGTACCAGGTTCAAAGGGAACATCGCGATTTTTTCCGGGAAGACGGCCCAGATTCAACAAGGAACATCGAGTCATTTTCCGTCAAGACGGCCCCCAGATTTGCAACGAGGAACATCGCGTCATTTCCTGGAAAGATGGCCCAGAGGCAATGAGGTGCAATGAGAGTCATTTACGCG
This sequence comes from Ophioderma brevispina, assembly GCA_023653785.1. Classification (NCBI taxonomy): domain Eukaryota; kingdom Metazoa; phylum Echinodermata; class Ophiuroidea; order Amphilepidida; family Ophiodermatidae; genus Ophioderma; species Ophioderma brevispina. The sequence continues at coordinate 3,731 of JAMKCH010060470.1, forward strand.
AAAAAAATAGTTGTTGACGGCCGAGATGCAAAGAGGAACATTTTCCGACCGGGGTTCGGTACCCACGTTTTCGTTGCAACTCAGTATGATCTGGCCGCGTTAGGGTTAATTCAGCTCCAAGAATAGAAAGGGTGGGCAAGGCATTTTGCCCCAATTAAGGAAAAGATGTAATGATTTGAATATTTTAAAAAATTTGGTATGGATGGACAGAGGAAAGCTTAAGTAAGTAGACTACATTATATAAGAAAATAAGTGAACAATTGTCCAATTTTTGATTTTTTAGATTTTTTAGTATTTTTTAATTTTCCCATGTTTTGGTTAAAATTCTCAAAAACGTTTATGTGAGAAAGCTCTTCTTTTTGGATTCCCAAACTGAACGAATTTCCCCAAAAAAATAGACATTAAGCTTTTAAGCCAATAATTTTTCTAGGGGTCAACCAAAATGAATTTTGTCTTTCGATCCGATAACAAAAAAAAATGGCTATCCACGGGGGAAAAAATCAACATTTCCCCTTTTCACACTCTATTCTTTAACAGCTTTTGAAATATAAAAAAATCTAATATCTGCTGACCGCTTGAAAACTCGGAATAAAGACTAAATACATTATTGCTCGTTCAGCACTGTATCCACATTAACACCGTCTTCTTTGCTCAGTGGTAATTTCTCACGCCTAGAATGCGAGAGGCCCCGGGTTTCGAGCCTGTTATTTTTTTCGTCTTTACTTAGTTCTGTGTGCTCGCCAGTTTCTCCCGACTGCTATATAATATTTACCACAGCTTTGAAATTATAAGCAATTCATTGGCTGATGCCTGGTTCAATTGCACTTGAACACAGGTAGTTACCCCTGCGTATTGACTGATTTGAAGGTTAATCTCTCCGCGTCATACCGTGTTTGCTACGTTCGCAACGCCCGGGTCAACGTTGCTTCTTGTTTTAACGTATGTTTGTTGCATTCAACACGGGTGTTGGATTTTTGTCACTGGGTTGTGGGTGCAATCTTTCTTGTTGTATTTACGCCATATAAGTATGGCGAATTAGTCAAGATGAACTTTAATTGCTGAAACGCTGTTTAAGAATGAGAATAAGGTATCATGTTGGGAACCGTACTCTTTACGATTAATTGAAACCAGCGACACATTCTTTTTGCATGGAAGAACCTGCGCCTCCGGCTAACTGCGGTCCGGTAAGTACGTCATGCCTGTTTCTAAAATTGTAAAAAAAAGGTTGGCATAATTGAAACCATTGTTTAAAAAAAAAAATTCTCAGAATGGAAAAATATCAAAAGGCATTGTGGGAAAATGGATGCGACCGTGACGATTGCGTGTTCCCTTTTCCGTGTCTGCTAGCCGATAAAAAAACCTTAAATTTTCTCGTTATAGGTTTTTCTAAGAGGTTCAGACCCAATTACGGTACATATTCTTATCAAAACAAAACATAAACTCATTAACCACTTTTTTCCTTGATTTTTATGCAAATTAGCAAGTGAGAGGGTTCAGTCTTATTTGATAATTTTGGATTAGTGTCACACTTAAGAGATTAGGATACTTTCACTCATACTCATATTTTGAGAGGCATTAATAGCATGTAAACAAACCACTTAGGGCCATTGTGGACAATGTGTGTTGTGCTTTTCAATACCCTGTCTTTCCTGGAACAGTAGGACCCCATGGATTCGATCCATGTTGGGTGCTTAGCCCTAGGTTGCTCGGCCTTTCCGCTACATACCCCTACTACTCTCCTCGTCCAGAGAGCCGAGCGGTAGTTCCGCAAAAACCAACAGGCTCCACGTAAAGCTCAACTGCGCCACAAAGTCAGAATTTTGGTATACTTACAGTCTTCGATTACACAAATCTGTGCATATTAAACTTTGATTCTTAGCATCCCTACTAGCCCAATTTTAAAATACAAACCGGTGCACAGCTCATGCTTCAATCCGTGAAATGTTGTGCCCTGAAAAGGGCACGACTGACCGAAATTGAGCTATAACACAGTCTCTCCCACTTCCATGACTTCCGGGTGTAAGTTCCTAATTTATTGGTAATCAGAAAATAACGTGCTCGTTGCCTATTCTAAAGTAAAATAAACTGGGAACACTCCAGGGCGACTCACTGATCTAGTGGGGCGACTGCTATGTTACATTGAGATTTTTAAAAAACAGTTAAAAAATCAACCGTTTTCCATCAAAAAATAATCAGATTTATCCATGAATGGAAAATCATTCAAGAAAACAACGTGCGTATATATAATATATTTCGGACTACATCAAGGTTAAGGATTTCAATAAGTGCCGTTTTTTACTGATTCTGAATTTGCTTATTCCGCATCGGACCAGCTGCGCACCCACCCCTCGATTTTGTCATAGACTCCCGTGCGTTAGGAGGTGGGTACGGACGAACGTGCAACGCTACGGAACGGCCTAGAGTGCATGTAAGCTTTCTCTCTGTGCATGTAACTTTTTATTTTTTTTATTTTTTTTATTTTCAATTGTAAATTTAAACTTGTGAATTCATAAACTATGCGATTTATCTTATTTCATAGAAAGTCATTGAATGCAGAATATAAAATTGAGCCAAATGGTCCAAGTCTAAACGTACCACAGAGTCTGATATTCATGAACAAAGGATTAGCATTAGCACCAATCCATGTTTACAATTAGCCTGTGCAGGTAACTTTCACTTGATCATGTAACTGTTTGAAGTTTACATGCACCGGTGCATGTAAATTCCAAATTGAAAATTCGAAGCCTTGTGCATGACAAAATCTCCAAGCATTGGCCCATGGTTTCCATGGGGGAACGATTATATCAGCAGCAAGTTCAAATTCCAACGAGTTTTGCGTTTTCTTTTGCAACCTGTTTGTCCTATAACCTTTGAAACCTCATCTCAGCGGTGGTCTACAAACCGATCCAAGAAATTTTGTAGGCTAAAACTCTCTGTCACTTTGACTTTAAATCTTGAAGTTAAATGGTTGTTTACATGGCCTATACCGACGGTCCCAATAAAAACTATACCATCACACTAAAATATTAAAATACAACTGTGCATTTCTGGCGAGATATTTTGACTTTATTTGTTATACATGTTTATCCTAGCAAGTCCTCCTCGCTTTTATTCCACCAATTTGAGGACACTAACCGGAGACTATTATCAGTTAAACACAAAGATAATATACCACTTGGGCCAGTTTTCACTTGAAGGTTCAGAAACTAAAGGTATAAGACTGTAGCATCATTGTACGATTGGAACGTTTTCAAACAAAGACATATTTTCAGATTAGAGTGAATGTAGTCATCATGCATTGAACTAATCAATATCTTATTTTTCAAAAGTAGAAAGTACCAGAAATTTGCTGTGGTTGGGGAAAGTGGGGACTACCGCTCTCAAGGGACATATCAATGAAATTCAGAGCATTTTTGGAAAGTTGACTGCTTAACTAATGTAACAGACCAACGTCTCTTTTTGGGACCAAGTCATGGACACTGCTTCTAATGTTGATGGACAATTTAACCCCCTTATTCCCCTAGTTCCAACTACCCCAATATGCCAGTGAGGAACATAAGGAAGAAAAGCCTGTTGAACAAAGAACATAAGGAAAATGATGGTTGGTGTTTCAAATGGTCTATTTATTTTTCAACATGTTGGCGTTTTTTTTTAATTCTACCCTCTGCTGAAACCTGGAGAAAGGCTGAGAAACACACTGTTTGGGAATGAATTACCATGCTACAATTATTTATTGGCACTTCAGACCATCAATAAGTTTGTTAATAACACAAGACAACACTTATACGCTATTTTATTTTATTTCAATAAATGTCTTAAAAGTTTAATTTAAATGGCAACTGTGTTGATATCAAAGATAGACCACAACTGGCCGCAAGAGGGTTTTTCGAGTGTCTCAGATAATTGTCCTGAACCCTGAACCCGATCCGCGCCCAAATAACACCAACTAAAATTTCATGAAATGCTGGAACATTCCTTAAAAGAATCAGTTAATGGCCTGTTGCGATGACCTTCGTTCTCTTTGGACAAAAAAATTCAATCTTTGATTGTATATTTTTTTTGGGAACAGTCCTGTTGTATAGAAAAAACATTTTTCAATGGAGATTGCAGCCAACTTTTTTACCACAAAATTTGACAATGGTCTTGTGGAAAGTAGCACGATTCATCTTGCTTCTACATATGGTGGCGACTTTTTTGTTTTGGGGTCCTTTTGTTCACTTGGATTTTTTTTTCATTTTTACTATAGGCCGCCCTGTTCTATGAAGCGCTTGTAAAGCCATGGGAATGAAAGTTTTAGATTTGCGGCCGCCGCCCACATGCTCCAAAACCTGCCGCCAAAAATCTTCATTATGTTTTAAAAATTTTTCAATTATTTTTAAAAATTCATTATTTGCATAAAATGCTCTTCATCACAAAAAACCAAGTTTCAATCATCAAACAGCTGAAGAAGGTCAATTAATGCATAACAATAGACTACCTGCATGCATTTTCTGAAACATGACACCTCCTTGAAATGTGATTGATCTCTCCGTCAGCTCTGGCTGGCAACCCGTGAACTTCTCAAGCAAGTTTCATGAAATGTACATAATGAATAATATTTTTTTCAATAAAGCTCATGCCTTGTGAAAAATGTCCGGACGCAACTCTAAACTTTCAGTCCTCATGGCCAAAAAAACACAAATGATAAAAGGGAAGGCCAGATGCATTATCCTGCAATGGGATGAATTTCGTATTCTGCCACCACTTTCCACACTTCGCGGCACCTTTAACATGCGGTTTATTCCGTTAACTTTCCCGAATTTGAAGCCTGTGGCAGAACTAAATTCTTCCTATGGATGACAAATCGGGCTAATGCGGAAAAGCAGCAATGACATTTCCCCACTCTTTGAAAATTGTAATGTTATCTACAGTCGTCTGCCAGAATTTTCAGAGGTCGGCAACGCGTGCGCCTTCATATCTGCATAAAGGGGCGTAGTTATTTGTAGCCTCATGCACGATTCACCAATGGGGAGGCCAACCTACTCAAACAGGCCAATCGGGATTTCCCTCCGTGTTGACGAACGTCACTCTCGCGCAAAGTATTAACTCTCATCAACAATTCTGGCCGATAGTATAGTCACAGGCTACATGTACCTAGCCTAACAAGCTAGCTCATGATGAGTAAATGGTTGTATTAAACCTAACCCGTACGGTCGTTTTGCCGAACAATCGACCCAAATACAACGAGGTGCAATCTATTTTATTTTTAAACGGCCCAGATGCAACAATAAACCTCGCGTCATTTTCCCAGAAGACATCCCAGATGCAAACGAGAACATCGCGTCATTTTCCCGGAAGACGTCCCATATGCAACTATGAACATCGCGCCATTTTCCGGAAGACTCCCAGATGCAACGAGGAACATCGGCGTGCGATGCCAATGAGAACAGGGATCCTAAATCAATAATAAATAAATTAATTATCGGATAGGCCTAGGACACTCGATCAAGAGAATGATGCTTACTGCACACTGATCTGCATGAAATCTGTAGCTTATAGTTCCCAGTCGTGCCGTTGCGCTATTACGCTAACGTCATGCTCCGTTTACGGCATGAATGTTTATGTATAATTAAAAGTAGCTTATCGAAATGGTTGCGCTATCACCATCAATATCGAAATTGTCTAGGGCATTTGTACACAGTGGGGCACCCCTCCTGATGAGAAGCATTGCGGCCCTCTGCGGGCAAACCTTCCCAAAATGCAATGAAAAGCATAGCATCATTTTCCCGGAATGACGTCCCAGGTGCAACGAGGAACATCCGGGCGTCTTTTCCGGCAAACGGCCCCGATGCAACGAGGAACATCGATTCATTTTCCGTAAAGACGGCCCCAGATGCAACGATAACATCGCGTCATTTTCCGTAAGATGGCCCAGATGCAATGATGTGCAATGAGAGTCATTTACGCGACAAAAAATAGTTATTGAACGGTCCGAGATGCCCAGAAACATTTTCCGACCGTACCTACACGTTTTCGTTGGGCAACCTCAAATTGCGTCTGCCGCGTTAGGGTTAATCAGTCCAGGCTCCAAATAAGATTGGGTGGGCCAAGGGCATTTGCCAATTTTAAGGAAAATGTCATGATTCTGAATATTTGGAAAATTTGTTATGGATGGAAAGCTTAAGTACCGTAAGACTACATATAAATCAAAATAAGTTCGAAATTTGTCCACAGTTGTTGATATTTTGCCCTTTTAATTTTCTTTCCGCCCACTAGCTTACTCTCAAACGATTCCGACAAATCCAAAACGCAGGCAAATGGTGACAACAAAGTGCGGACCATACCATAATTACGTCGTTGTGGTGACCATCATATACGCAGTGTTGGGCCACTTAATAATAATTTAAAACACACACTAAATGAACAAACACCATTTTATTCTGTAACTTATTTTTTCTAATTTTTATTATTACTTTCATTAATCCATCAATATTTTCACAGTGTCTAGGCAATAACAATTCAGTCAACACGATGTTTTTTGGTCATCACTTTGACGTCACGACGGAGAGCAAAATTGGGCGCTTTTGATTAGCGAAAAATCCGCCCGTTTTCCTTCGTATGTCAAAAAAAAAAGAGCAAAAATTAAAATTCCTTCTATTTTGTTAATTTTACATCATTATTGTAATTATTTTGTCAGATTAGTGATGTATGTACCGTACGCAACTCTGCTATAGCCCACCCCCCTAAATGAAGATTTTACTTAAAAAATAGGGGTGGGCTTATACCCTGGGAGGGGCTAGAGCACTTGGGAGCAAATATCAGCTACAAATGTAATATCCTTTCAAGAGCATATTATTATTCACTCACCATACTATTTTATTAAAACACTTATGTTGTAGCATAATATCAAACATTCAACGTAAAAAGTTTTACATTTTTGCATCACATTCCTCAAAGTAATTCTTAGTAAACAAGCCATCCCAATGCATTGAGCTCTACTTTGATAGCTCTGTAGCAGTGGTTCTCAACTATATTAGTTTAAGAGGCCCGAGAAATGTTTGAACAGAATTATGCAATTCCTACTTGGGGCCCAAATACACTGAATTTGCTTATGTGTCCCGTTATATTTTAGAGCAAGTCGGTGGCCTCCGTATATGAGAGACTCCCTGGGCCTCATTTTGAATGAGTTCCATGTTTATGAAAGTATTATTTGGTGGTTTGTGGTTAAGTGATAATCCGAAACCGTGTGTTTCCTGAAATGGCTAAAAGAGAAGTATGAGCACAAACAAAAACCGAAGAGAAGGGAGATGAGAAAAAAGCTGGGCTTATAGAAAAACCAAACTCAGTATTGTTCTACTGCTCCTTGATCTCTCTCAATCATTATTCTGTGCATCTCTCTATCGTCTACTACACACACAACACGATGAGGGTGTCTCGAGATCCACCCCGAATCTTTAGGTCTGGGCTTTTATACCCGAGTGGGTTACGGTACATCTATTTTATGATGTAAGTCAAACTGAGCTGACAAAATCTCGACATATTTCCGTTTAAAAGGGCACCAAGGCATTACATGTTAAATAATAGCAAACACAAAAAAAAAAACAACAAAATTTTTTGTTTTTAGGGTCAACCAAAGCAAATGGTAGGGGCCCCTAAGGCAAATTGCCTCAGGTGCCTTAGGTTATTTTGAGCATGGGATTTGGCTGACTATGACTATGTATGAATGTCTTAATTTTTAATGATTGATCATGGATGACCTATCTATCATTATTTCATGATCATACTTTATAAATTTAATTATCTTTCATTTTTATTAGGTATGGCTAAAATGGGTGATTTTTTCTTCTGCGCATCAAGAAGATTACATCCTGAATTGACAAAACCCAATGCAGTGTACACAGTTCTTAATTGTGTGGAAACACCCCCATCCATTGTTTACAACTGAGCTGCTACTGATATTGCTGTTGAGATCAATTGTCCTCAATTTCCAGGGCCCATGAGTCAGTGATATCGAACTGTATACCTGACTTGCACTGGTCACTGGTGATAGTGCATTCCCTGCTTCACTAAATGAGACTATTCCTCACCAACTTTTAGCGAGGCGGCAAATAACTACAAAATATACGTCACATCCGTTCATTTAGTGATAAAGCAAGGATTTTGTATATGAGTGTATATACTATACTTAAATATGAGAGCATGACACTTCAATTTTTACCCCGTGTGGGTTTCCATGGCCATTTTTTTTCAAAATTGGTGCCGACAATAAGTTGCTTTTTAACTTGTTTCATCACTGCATACACTTTTTCAAATACTGTGACATGATGGCCTAAAATGTTATTTTAAATGGTCTGAAAAATCTTAAGAGGACATTTAAAATTGACAACACGGTTTATGGAGATAAAGGATAACAGATTACATTCAAAACACATTCATCTTTCAAAATGCTGCCAAAAGCAATTTATTGGTTATTTTAAGATATTACCTACAGATCATGTAAGTCCTTCAACTAATATTTTTTTTGTGTATTGCTAAGTAACCGTCACCAAATTACTCAAGAAATAAAGCATATTGCCTGTTTTAGCCTGTAACCAGCTATGTTTTTAAATGTTGTGCACCCATATACTGGTGGCCATGCTTTGAACTCACAACACCTAAAAAGGTTGGAGGCGTCATACCTTTCACTACAAAACTTTGGTTTTCCTTGTCCTATCTGAGTAAGATACAAATTATATTGAGTGATTGGATCTCATTTCAAAAGCTTAAGATAATTACCCGAATATCTTATAAAGTTTGGTTAAGCTAATCTTTGTATCACAGCACTTATACAAAGATCCACTCATCCAAGGGAGGGTGGAGGGGCAGCGGCTCGCCTGTACAAAATCTCTAAATTGGAGATTTTGCCTCTCCGTTTACACAATTTTCAAACTTTGATCCAAAAAATGGGTGGATGTTAATTATTTTGGTGACAAAAGAGCACTATCCTCTTTCTAAGACCACTTATTGAATAAATCATATATATATATCAATTTCCTCAGAACGAGGGATTGAACTTTTGACAGTGAAACTAAAACATTTCCTATGTAAATGTTACCTGTACACGAGTAATACAAAGCAGGCAAACTGTCCTCCAATTGTCGGAGCCACTGTAACATGGGAAGTATTTATCTTACTAACTAGTCAGGTATATTTTATGCGAGGAAGTGTTGGAAGGGAATTCAAATTCAGTTTGGTGTTTTTTTGAGGTATGTTGGCTGGAAATTATCTGAACTTTTTGTGTCAATTGGGATCGGCCCTGTAACTAAAGGTTACAAACCAATTGCTATTACAGTTGTACATTCCGTTGATTTGACAACTGTTTCCTAGTCCAAATAAATGATCTGTAATTGAAATTCAATTGATACATTTCATATCTTGAGATTTAGAAGATTTGTGAATTTGATATGGAATTTTGTTTCACCTTGTATATCATCAAGGTCACCCTATACATAAAACTATGTATGTAGTGAGATTTCTTATGGCCTCAGCTTTTTTAATGTATACTTTTTTGCTTAATAAGAGGATTACTTTTTGAGTCACACAAACTAGGGCAATTGAAGTAGTTTGTAATCAACGTTACTAATGTGGTGATGCCAGTCTGTGGCGATTTAAAAACTCATGGCCTGTTTATTTCTTAAACATCCTAATATCCTAGCAACATCATTTGCCAAAATATCAAAAAAATTCCTTCTTTCTTCTTGCGCATCCACAAGTCATCGGGGATACCTTGTTATAACCGATGAAACATGGATAACTCAGTAACCTTGTCTATTGATTATAGCATGTTTCACTTTAACATGAATTTCCACCCAGTTCTTAATTCACATTTCTTGCCTCAGGAGTGTATGGGTCCAATGTAGGCCCCTAATCTGCTTTTTCTTCGGATAGAATGCCTTACATTCAAAAAGTTGACATATATACAGACCTAGCGCTGAAATCCTCATGTGATTATATCATATAAGTTTGCGCCACGGCAAGCCCTGATATACTTAAAAGAACTTGTTTCCTATCATAATCCATAAACCATATGTGTGAAAGTTCCTCACGCAAGTGGCATGATCAAGCACACTCTCCGTGGCTGTGATCTTGAATAAGTGAACATCTAATTCAGGACAAACACCGTAATTGCCTTTGATCAGCCAATATGTAGTAAGCAAAGCAAATCCAGTGGAAATGGCCAGAAACAAATGGAGAAACAAATTGTTATCATTTCATTGAGATGGCGGCTGCTTAAGCTCTTGGAATTGGTTACAGGGTATACTGGGTGCAAGTACTGATAGACCTTGTGCATTGCCCACAGGGTCTTGAGGATCAGCACTCTGACCTCTATTGATAGATTAAGTTATTAATATAAAGGGGATGTATTTTTTAATTTCCTGTTTACCTTGCATACGATCAATTGTCAGAATCGACAAACGGTGCACCGGAAACCTGATTCCACGACGGCACATCTGAGACTTCTGCGGGACAAAAACAATCGAACTGCTCTACATACATTTCTTGTCACTGCCATTCATACATTTCCGTAAGATCACCATTTGATATGTGTGGCATCGGGATGGTATATATCCCTTATCCCTCAATGCCATTTTTTGGCAGTTGCCAGCTTTTTTCAAAACTCATGAAGGCAGATCCCTGCCTGTTGTTTACGGGGAACGTGCCTCCTAGATCTAAAATTCGTTTGAATCAACACAACAGATTACTTGTTATCACGGTATGTGAATGTGTTCTGACACACTCCTACGTTGGACAATTGTTGGAGGATAATGTCTCTCTCTTCTCATCTCTCAAAAGAGGCTGTATAGCCACCTGATGTTTGGCAATTGTAGCATACTACACACATCATAACCATAGCCAAATACTGTCCAGACTTGTAGACACTGAATGTTCCCGATGGTATAAAATTATCCTGACTTGTATAAAGTGATATACGAGTTTTACACAATATTGTTGGTGATAATGTTGATGAACGTCCAACGCCACATTCCCGGCAAATAGTCTACATGCTTTATTGGCAATCCATCAGGACATGCAACTGTTCTGTCAAATTACTAACACGCTATATCACTGAATAGAATGTAACCTCCTTAAATTATTAGACAATCCATGTAGCAGATACTAGCAGGTTAGCAGAGTAGATAGTAAAAGATGGGTGTTGCTAATTAGAGCAAAAATGTCTAAAGGTCATCTTATTTCGGCGTCCATCTTTGAAATGGCCGACATGGACACATATTGCAATGGCTTGTGGATGGGACACTTGCAACAAGTCATTTAGCATATTTTATTCTAGTATAGACAAGTCAAAGGCAGGTGTTGAAATGTATTAGCACAATATGCCTAAATGGCCTCATTTTGTCAGCCATCTTGGATAATGGCCGACAGGGACACTATTGCAATGGCCTGTGATTGGACAAACATTGTACATACATTAGCAATATTTTTAATGCCTAGTATAAACATAAGTAAAAGGCCGTTGTTGAATTATTATCAAAATATGCCTAAAATGGTCTTTTGGCTGCCATCTGGGAAAATGGGCCCGACGGGGAATGTCAATTGCGATTGCTTCATGATCTTGATGTTGTTCGTACTACTTTTCTTCTATATACTGTGCCAATTTCATGCCTTTTTATCACAAAATCACGATAGGGTTAGCCATGCCGCCTCAGCTATTTGTGATGTAAAAGTTTTTCTGTATTGGTTGGTTTTTGTTGGGATCCCATTTGCACAATTTCTTGACATATTTCACTGTATAATGACTTCTATCGCTAATTTATAACCAAAATAATACTTCCAATGTTATAATATACAAATTGTCACTACACAATTACAATGGTTTGTATGTATTATTACCACTGATAGCTTAGAATTCATTAAGCAGACTAATATTACATGTGTGTAAACAGGCACACTTTTTGTACAGCATGTAGGGCCGATATTACTACACATCGTGATACTGGTCCCTTAATTGCATTAGATCTTGCATGGACAAGAAGTTATCCATTTAATAAAAATCTTTAAAAAGGAAAGGGCGAAGGGGCGCCCAAGGATTGATCCTTGTTTTGGTTGTGTCTTGTTTGGTTGGGAAATACTTATGTAGAAAGAAAACGGTAGACACATATCATTGAATTCGTGAATTTTATTGGAATTTGCTTAGTACAAAAGTCAGTTTTAAATAAGTATAAAACTGAATATATATTTTGGTTAATGTTTGAAAACAGTAATTGTTTTCTTAACTCCCTTTATTTTGAAATCTCCTTTTTCCAATTCGATAATAAAAAAATGCATCATCTTTGGGTGACCAGATGACCCCCAAAAACTAATAATTACAGAACAAATTTCTATTCAGAGGACGATCCCCTGGTGACGTCAATAACCACTGACGTCGACCGCGATCCCATCATGCTTCCGTCCTCTTTCCCGCAACCCCGGCAACCCCATAGGCTCACCTCTCGGCGACAACCAGTGGGGCGGGGGTGGGAAGGGATCGACATTGGGAAAAGGAATTTCCAAATAACGGGTGTTAAGAAACAATACTGTTTTCAAACAAACCCCCTCATATTTGAAATATCCTTTAAAGGGTTTTCCAATGTCGCTAATAACAAAAGTTGCAATGTAAATTGAAAAACCCCCTTTTTCCAGACTACACCACGCAGTCAGGCCCGGAGGTAGTTGTCGCCCGAAAAGAGACTAACACGATTCGAATAAAAAACCCAAGCGTAGAACGAACCCTAGGGCTACCCTCAAAGAGTCGGGCGCCCACGCGGGTAAGCCCTACCCTTGGACACAGAAGTGCGAAAGCTACTAAGTGAATAGCAACAAGTAGGCCCCACTGCGACTCCCCGCCCCATATAAGTTTCATTCCGGTTTAAAGTCCCGGAATCGACTTAACCTAAAACTAATCATGCTCACACCGTTTGAGAACGGCACAAGAAAAACCCCGCCGGGCCTCAGGACCCATATCCTTCATGTATGTTGTGATGAAGGAATGTGAAAGCGCCAGCCAACAGTATTTAATGATTTGCTCAGGCTGAGGCCGCGGTGCAAGTCACACAGAACTTGCTACATCTCGTGGAAAAGTGAAAACCCGGTAGCATGTTCGGCCAGGGTCACCGCATTGTACTGGGTTGATAACCTCGCCAGACCAACGTCCAGAGTCTCTTTTCGAGGCACCGTAAGCGGATGTCGTGTTATCAACAAACACTCTCTACCCTACCACGAAGGGCTTCGTACGGGAGAGGGAATATTTTAGAGCTCTTACACGGACACCACAGACGGTCCTCCCATACGGAAGAACCTACTGACATGTCCGGTAAGACAATGTCGGGGCCCTGCAGCCAGGTCGTTCATCTTTTGAAGTAATCCCGGCGGAAATGGAAGTGCACCGAACGTCCCACCACTACTATAAATTTCACCAGCGACAGAGCTGTAATTCTAGGCGCGACGGCCAGACGCCATCGCCATTAGGAAAATCGTCCTTGGTACGTAACTGCAGACCAACTGGCGAAACCCATCGAGTTCATACTGAACGCCTGTCCACACGCCGTAGGGCGTTGGCAACGTCCCACGCCAGGCATAACTGGCCTCGAAGGGAGCCCGTGTTAAACATGCCAAGTAAGAAGCGATTCAAAGATTCATCACCTTTCGGTACAAGCACCAGGGCTATTACCTCGGTGATAGAACTGAATTGCAAACTGTAATTCTTGATTGTGTTGTTCGTGTCTCAGCCACACCTGAATAAAGAATTCAGGCAGTCTGCGATCTGACGAACAGAGGAATGCCGGACAAATTTTTTTCGCCCTGCAACCACTTAGCGAAGACCCGGCCACCTCAAAATAAGTGACGTGTGTGGACTTCGCCACCCTCTGGCCGCCATATCGGCACGTCACGACAAGGTCCTTGCGTCTGGAAAAACGCTGTTCCTGACCGCGGTGCCAGCTGTCAGTGAAAGCGGTCACCAGACTCGTCTGGACATCCGAAGGATTCTCCCACAGACATGTGAGTCCCGCGGGAGCGTCCGCGTTAATCGCCTGCAAGCAGGTTCCCAGCGAACGAAACCACGGCTGACGAGCAGAAAGGGGGCCACGAGTATTAAACGTCGCAGTCGACCCTTCCGACCATGTCTACCACGCGTGGGATGAGTGGGATCGTTGGAAGGGGCGTAAGCTTCATCCCCGACCAGTCCAGCTAAAATAGCATCCAACGCCACGCGCGGAATCGCTGTCCAGGGAGCATAACGTCGGAAGCTTGACAGTTCTTGCCGGAAGCAAACAGATCTATCGACGGGCGATCGAGGACCCTGAAGATATGTTGCGCCACCCGATGAGACAGGGACCACCCAAGAAGTTGGGGTCCCGCCTCTGGATAGAAAGTCCGCAGTGACGTTGTGAAGGCCCGGAATGTGGACAGCGGACAACGTGATCCCCCTCCTCTATGCACCACTCGATCAGATCTCGTGTGAAAGGCACAGAGGGGGAGATCTCGTTCCGCCTTTGCCCGGTGAGTATACTAACACCACTGTGTGGTTGTC
>JAMKCH010060474.1:0-49896 GCA_023653785.1 Ophioderma brevispina
TGTTGGAATCCTGAAAAGGTAACGAAATGTTGGATATACTTTTGAACGCGTTTTGACCAATGTCATATTTTTTGACCCCTTACCCCTTTAAATCAATATTCCACTCCTTTGATTTGGTTATTAGTTCGACTTTTGAATTGTCGTTCTTAAATGTTTTCTCAATACAATTCTGAGAAATAATTCTTTTACAATTAGTTTTGGGTATAAGGTATCAGTGTCCTAATTTGACTGGCCTATAGGGCTCTCAAGCTAGTCATCTAGAAGGACCTCGTTCCTCCCTGTATCCATCCCCGCGCTAGGTGGCAAGGGGGCAGTGGGAAAACGAGGGACCTTCTAGATGGACTAGCTCAAGCCTATATGGAAAGGGTTCCAAAAGGGACAGAAAATATACCAGCATGTTCCAAGATTAAAAAAGTATATTAGTGCCCAATATGCAGTTAGGTGTAGGTCCATTAGAGGTAAAATAGGTTTAGGTCACAAATGCATGGGGTAAAATTGATTATCGTATGTTAACCAAAAAGTAATGGTGTCCAATTGTCCGTGAAAGAAACGAAAAAAAATGGTTGCATCATCATGATATTAGCATAATAGAGTGCAAAATGTGACTGGGGGCTGGCTATTGTGGGAGACCCTGGACTTATACATCCTGAATTTTTGAAACTCTCAAAGATCTGTATTTATTAGGCCTATGTGCAGACTGTAGTACTCGCGTACGAATACTCGTACTCGAGTACGAGTACAGTACATTGGTGTTACTCGTACTAATACTCGTACTCATGCTTGGGTACTAGTACTCATACTCGTTACTCCGGCATAAGTACTCGTACTCATACTCGTACTCGGGATTAAAAATTTTGCGTACTATACTCGTACTCAGGATCAAATAATATACTCGTACTCGTACTCAGGGTCAAGTACTCATCCTCGTACTCAGGAAAAGTACTCATTACTCCTACTCAGGAAAAGTAGGAAAAAGTACTCACACTACAACAAAAAAGTGAGGCATGCATTTGCTATTTAAAAGGGAAATTAACAAGAAAATTACAATGAGTAACCAAAATTGTGATTTCACCCAAATTTGTTGGTAAAATGTTATTTTTATGTTTCAGATAAATCTCAAGATTTAATGATTTGTGTTTGTTTGATATAGAATCAATGTTCAAAATAATGGACAATTTTCAATGGTGATTGCTACCTGTATACTACCAATGTTCCATTCCATGACAATTTAATGAAGAAAAACCCATTTTATCCAATCCAAATTTGTTTCCTTTTGCCAAGTGTGTAGCTTACACCTACTATGAGATGGTAATAGGTCATCTCAAAGTTTTACCAAGACATATTCCCTATTAAAGAAATGAAGCTTAAAAAGATGTGTTCAGAAACTTGTAGCTATTTTGGGGGGATACAGTCAAATTTGAAAGAATAAGTCTGGGCAAAGTAATCTGGGCCATATTACCACATTGTATTCTGCTCCTTTTTTGTATTCTTCATCTTGATGTATTGCTGAATTAAATTTAATATGAATTAAAATAATAAAAATATGATATGATGCCCCCCCCCGTAAACCTGAAATGTATATAAATTACAGTCCATAGCCCTACCATAGCATGTTGCATATTACCTCCTATTCCAAATTGTTATGGATCAAAGATTCGAAGCATTTTGCATTTACAAAGGGGAGGGGGTTTCTTATTGTTTAATGATGCCCAATGCAGATAATGTTGTGGTTATAGGGATGATACCATAGCTACAGGATGGATACAAGCCATGCCATATGGCTCTGAATATGGTATGGGTATGTGACTCATGGTATGGGAACCAGCAAATCAATTGACCACAGCATGGTATGGGATATGAGTTAGGTACAAGACTATGGGTAAAACAGGTACACATTTTATACCCGGGTATGGGTACCTACATGTATTTAACCGTACGCATGCTTTTAGTGAGTAAGGTGACTGTGGCCTTTGACTGTTTTCATCCATATTTTGGTGGGCCAAACTACCCAAACCAAATATTCCATGTAACAACTGAACTTGTTTTGCTAAAGAAAATCAAACACAAATTTCGCGGCAACTTAACAGGTTTAAGTATACACCATTCCCTCAAGTCTTGGTGGCAGGAGTAACATCATCACATTTATATTTGTCATCACTCACATCGGTTGGTCATCTTCAATCATCAAAGATTACGAAGGCTGCTGCAATTTTGCAAGTACGCATACCCATACTCGTACTCCCTGCAAAGTACTCGTACTCATACTCGTACTCAGGCACAAGTACTCCGTAGTACTCATACTCTTACTCAGACACAGTAACTCTTACTCATACTCGTACGTCTGGATTTAAAATTTTGCTGTACTCATCACCGTACTCGTACTCGGACCAAATACTCATACCGTACTCATACTCGGGGTCACGTTTTTTAACCAAAGCAAAAACTCGTACTCATACTCGTACTCAGAAAATTAACTCAGTACTAAGTCTTGCCTATTTGACCAATAGGGAGAGACCCAAATGAACATTTACAAACAGTTTTGGAACAAATCCGACCATTCGTAATTTTTACCCCATGATGCCCTTAACGTTATCTATGCTACTAGTGTACTATACTAAAATTACAGTCATAGAATTACTTCGCATCATTATCACCAACGTGTTTCCTGTTTACATTTGTTTTGGCTCAATCAAACCCGGGGCGTCAAATTATAAACATCAATTGGACCTTTGAAACTTTGACAGTAAGAAAAGGGAGCCCCCTCTTTAAAAGGTCGCCTGATGCAAAGCTGCGCATGCGTATTCAATCATGATGCTCGCTGTGGCATTTCGCACTTTAGCACTCGACTCTGTTTGTTGATTCCGGTTTTTGTGAATGTATCCATTCTTTTAACAATGTAAGAGGCCAGAAAGATTCAATGTACCAAGATTATCATTATCAAAGGTAAAAATGCGTGCACTCAGTGATTTTTTGCGTTAAGACCATTAGTAGGCAGTTTTGCGGCTGCTAGTTTCCGCCAGTGTAAATTAATGAAAAACCTGCAGAAATTTTTGCACAACCATTGTCATTGTCCACAAACATTATTCATGATTTAAAAAGCAGGGCATTTCGTGATCCACAGCAACGTGCCCCAAATTACCTCAAAGATTGAGATTTTTTATATCATCTGAACCGTTGGTAGCTCTAGAACAAACATAGATTGCTTTTAAAGTCAGAGTATTGTTTTTAATAAAATGTGCCTTTTCGTGATTTCAGCACCTTCTGTTTTATTCATTGATCACTAATAACTTGATAAAAGCTTCATGCTAAAATTTTAGTTGATCCCGCTCTTGCAGTTTTGTGGTTTTATGAGCAATTGCTTGTTTCCCCCACTTTCCCATACTAGCATCCTATGAATTTTGTTGTAATTTCTTTCCGTTTACTGACAGAAAATACAAAATTGCAAATGTCTAACAGATCGACCGAATTTGCATGTATGATTAGAAACCCGTGGATACCTCAGGCTAACGGTTCAGATTAAATAAAAATCTCAACATTTTTTAGGTAGTCGGGGACGAGGCCTGTGGAATCATGACATGCCCCTTTAAAAATACTGAAATTTTAGATTTGTTAGAAAGATACCCTACTAGAATTATAACACTGCACAGTTGAAATAAAGTTAATCTGTTATGTGTTTTTTTTGCAAATTTCAATTTCTAGAGCTTGAGAAAAGTTTGCCTGTTTTTCAAAGGAAAAAGAGTGTTTTCTTGGATGACAATAACACATGATGACATAACATTACAAAGACTGAAAAATGCTAATTAATACTACTAGTGCTGTCTACGCTGACATCACAAAAAAACGTGCGGCCATTTTAGGGTTAATGATTCCCATAGGCACCGTGTAAACTGGTACAAAATGCGCCATATTTTCACCGGAAGTGATAGCAGGAGGCTGGAATTGTAGCCGCTAGTTAGGAAATAACATGCGCATTGTGGATTGCCTTTTGTTTCACTTACATGCCAGAAACAATCCAAAGAAATGGTCATAAAGGCTGTCAAACTGCGTCGAATTGAAGATTGTTCTGGATTGACGTCGCATTTGTTTTGGACTGCTTGTATATAGGCATGGTGCTTTTAGACTTTCAGAAGGCATTTGATACAGTAGACCTAGTTCTGCTTAGCATAACTCCATATTTTGTCTTTAACATGTGGTCATTAAATTAACAAATTTGGAGTTATGCTACCTCTCGTGTAATTACTCTTAAGGGCTATCCTTGGCAGTGTATTGTTATTTTAAATGTTAAATTGTATTTGTTGTGTTTTTAGAATTGTATATATTCTGTACTGTTGTACTGTAATTTCTGTTTTAATCGGTATGCCAAATAAACTGAACTGAACTGAATGTCGAATGATTTATCCACCTTTTCGGATCTGAATCTTTAAAAATTACATGGATAGGAAGGAAAAACATTAAGTTACCAATAATGCAGTGCCTTATGAAAATCCTGCTATTTACCTGGAATTATTAAAATTGAAACGGTTTACCTGCGTGACTTGAGGCAGCATTGTGTGGGGCCAGTCATACATGGATCGAAAAGCACAACACATGTCCACATGGCCCATAAGTTGGTTTGTTTACATGCTGTAATTGCCTAAAAAATAGTATGAGTGAAACTTAAACCTAAATCAATTTTATTTGTGTCTACTGAGTCAAAATTGTCACATAATACTGAACTACATTTGCTAAATTTCATAAAAATCACGGAAAAAGTGCTTTTGTGCATTGTAAATATCATGGTACCTAACATAAACAAGCAGCACTGCCAATCATGCCCATTGTTGAGGGTTGTTGATAAAGCTATTCATATTAAGGTGTGAAATGGTGTGGATGAGTGACCATCTCTCAATTCAGTCGTCTAAATCTTGTTATATAACATATTGTCCAGTAATTACAGTCTTTGTATTGAAGTAGTGCTACTCCTGTCAAATGAAAGTAAACAGTAAAATGATGTCAAAAAACATGCTACTATATGCAATCCTATGTCTGTCCTTTTGTGTCTGGTCTGAGGGTTTGTACTGAGCAAAGCTGAAGACACACATTCGATGGGTGTAGGCAAGTCATCCGGGAATTCTTCATGCAAATGCTTGTGATGTGGCACAAGCCCGGCGCGAAATTTGGATTTGAAACTGCAGATCAGCGAGTGCCGCCACTGCAACTATTATGCCAGCACCTACCGTTAAGTATAGTATTTGCCTAATCTTACATGCAAATCAGGTTTCAAAATACCGTACTGACCCGAATATAGTCCCATGCTCAATTATAATCGAACCCCAGTTTTGAAAGAATCTCAAGAATTATAGATAATCCTGTTATAATCACACCATAAGTTCTTTGCTGGAAACAATAGATTTTTGTTACAATCATTACAGTTTTGATACGGTAGTTTCGTGTTTTAATTTTCTTCACAAACTTAATCAGGTCAATGATTCAGTTCATGTACAGGTCTTTGTTGATCACACAGCTCATTTGACACTTGAAAATATCTGGAATAAGTAAAGCTCTAAAATCTTGACATTTAGCTGCTTGTGTGTTTTATGTTAGGATGGAGATCCCATTATAATCCCACCCCTAAAATCAAGCTAATTTCAGGTTAAAAACAGGTGGGACTATACTAAGGTTACATGCACTAGTGCATGTAACTTTGAAAATTTATCTCTATCTCTACGTGGATACTGGAACAGAACCCATTAGGGTTATTTGGTTCAGGAAACGGGAAAAGCTTACATCACAGATGATCACATCAGCTACAAATTGTGCAGACAATGGGCTGCTGCCGGCTGTAGCTGCCAAGACGTGATCTTAAGTTGTGGTCGTTTGGTCTGCAGATGATGATTTGACCAGTACCAATGAGAGTCCATAAGCTGCTTTGGAAAGCTGTGTGTGTTGGCATATGAATAATTGAACTGGGTAGGAGGTTCCAACAGCTGACGGTTCTTGGGAAATATGAGTTGCGATATAACTCTGTGGTGCTCTGGATGTTGATGGAAGATTGGTCGTGCTGGCCACGCAATGATCTAGATGGTCTGTTGCAAGAGACACACAGCACTCAAGCAGTTGAAATCCAGTGGCAACATGAGTGGGGTGGTAAGATTTTATTTTCCCATGGTACAAATAATAGTAGAGGGGTTGCAATTATCTTTCGTAATGGTAGTAATATCGATGTGAACAATATTTATCAGGATCATGAGGGTAGGGTTCTAAAGATTAATTTTGTTAAAAATGAGTTAATTTTACTTTAGTTAATATTTATGCTCCCAATGTTGAAAATATGCAGATTAATTTTTATTATTGAAAGAACTATTTGAACAAAATATTTCAATCAGTTGGAATAATTATTTGATTGCTGGGGATTTCAACTGTGTTTTGAATGCTGATCTCGATAAGAAAGGGGGGCAAAGGAAAATTAAGGAAAGTGTTGTGGAAAAAAATACTGATATTATTGATGTATATGATTTAATTGATATATGGAGGGTTCTTAATCCAAATACTTGTAGATTCACATGGCGCCAACCACATCCTCTTGTTCAATGTAGGTTGGATTATTTTCTCATTAGCAATAATTTATTTGAGTATATTTCAAAGGCTGACATTATACCGGGGATATGTACAGATCATTCTGCTATTCTTATTGATGTACTATTACAAAAAGAACCAATAAAAGGTCCATGACATTGGAAGTTCAATAACTCGTATCTTAAAGATGAGGATTATGTTAATGAGATGAATAATAATTTAAACCTTTGGTTGAATGATTCTTCTATTGGTGACCCTCAAGTTAAATGGGAGTGGGTTAAATTCAAGATTAGAGAATTTACGATGATGTATGCTAAAAAGAAGTCTACATGTAAGTATAGAAAGGATAAAATTAAAGAGCTGAATAAAAAGCTCAATGTTTTGGAGCAATTGTTGGCTAATAATCATTCTCAATTATTTGGATGAGATTCAGTTTGTGAAAAGAGTTGGAAGTTTTGACTCAAAAATATTGGATGTATTATTGATTTCGATCAGATCAGATGGGCATAGAAAGGTGAAAAAAGTAACAAGTATTTTTTGGGTTTAGAAAGAGAAATCGTAAAAGCAGCAATGTCAAAATTGGTTCTGAATGATGGTACTGAGGTTACAAAAATCTGATACAATTTTAAAAATGCAGAGGACTATTATAAAGACTATTTATGAGTCTAAAGTTGATAGAAATGTTTCTGGTTAATAATGTTTTTCTGCATAGTGAATAATATATCTAAGCTTGATGATGAGGATAAGTCAAAATGAGGGGGAAGTTGACAATACTGAATGTTATCCTGTTCTTAATAAATTAACCATAAGAGTCCAGTAAACGAGGGTTATCATGTGACTGGTACTTGCCATTTTTTGGAATTTAGTTGGTTAGTTTTTCTCTTTTAAGAGACATTTCTGTAAAAATCGACCCAAGGGTGGCAGACCTCAAAAATGACTTCCTTCATATTTTTTCACTCATGGAAGGGTCTTTGATCAAAGTAATCAAATATACGAATTATTTAACTCCCTCGACACCTGGTTTCCATGGTTTAGCGCCAAAACATTATTTTCTATATTTTCCAATTTCACTCTTTTTGGTAGACCTGAAAATGCCTAATTGAATCCACCGCATCAAATGAAAACATGCATTAACAACGTAACAGTTGTAGTATATCTATAAATTATCTTTAAACTTTTCAAATTAGTCAAACCGATTTTAAAGACGGCTGGTTTGAAGATACCATTTCCAAAGTAGGGGTGTTTTTGCAGAATTTTTGGATTACCTGAAAATGACCTTTTTTAATAAGTCATAAATTCCAAGGTAACGCTTTATGGATAGTATGGCTTTAGTTGTGGGTACTATGTGTGGTCTATTTTCCAAATAAAAAGAACTTGGGGATATGCAGCATTAAAGAGCATGTTGCCAGGAAAACTGACTTTTTCAGGAATTCTACATGGCGTGCAGTACTTAAAAATAGCACATTTAATTTTGTAATATAAGATGTCTACATAGGCAAAGAGGCAATGGACAACTCATGATAAGCTCTATCTCCCAAAAGTTTTTACCACCTATTAGTTAAAGGTGTTGCGCAGAATACACTGTTCGCAACATCTAGCTTTGAAAAAAAACCTATTCTCATGATATTTTAACACTTCATAAGACTAATGGGTTTTTTTTTTCACCCTTTATTCTTTAAGTTCTGAAGATGAACGTATTAAGATTGTTTAATATTATGCAGACTTGGGTGACCTGCAAAATTTTAATTTAGAGAGGACGGTAGCTACCTGACATGAGGCAATCTGCATGAATGTTCAGTTTTTCCCAAACGACACTTGCAGCTTTGAGTGTTTAGCTCCATGTAATTTTATACTTATCTTTCATTTTGGGTAAACTATTTGTTCACCTTATAGCAGTTGCCAGCTCACATACATTTCATTCTCTGATGTGAGCTTACATGAATATCGGAATACTCTTTAAATGAGCAAGCCATTCTAAGCGTGGTAGATTTGAAATGGAACCATCAGCTTCATTTTAGATGGTCCAAAATTGCACAAAAACGCGCTATGTTCGTTTGAACGGACTTGTAAATAAAGCCTTTAGCAAGCCTGCCTTTCAGTTTATGTACAAATAGTTCACTATATCTTTCTACAGTGGAAATGTCAGAGTGCCCTCCAAAAGATTACCGGTATCCCAGAAAAAATGCTGAGAAACTACAGCCCATCCGATGCTTGCTATATGTCTTGAAACACTCTTGCTCTGTCCCTACCTTAAGCAAAAATACAAAAAATTAACCATTTTATACGTTGTCCCTTTAATTTCCCCCTTGCAATTCAAATTCCTTAAAAAACATGGTTTTGACCGACAAACTAAGTTGATCAGGAATCCTGAACAAGTGTTTTTCGACTGGTATTAGTTAAACTATCAAACTTTTTTCAATAAAAAAAAAACAGGTTTATCGAAGTCGATAGGCAAGGTTGTTTTTAAACTCTGGTTTTTCGATCAAAACAGTTTAAACTAGTTTTTTTATTTAAAAAATACTGCCAGGTAAACTCGCATCAGCCCCCTGGCAAGATGGGCAGTCTGGACATGACCTCAGATGGGCCTCAGATACCTTTGTCCATGACCTTTGACATCATCCACATATAAGGAACCCCTATTGCACCTTAACCCCAAGTCTGTTTAAATCGGACTAAACTTTTCAAAGGAGACGCAAAAAACGAAACCTAACCAAAGACCTACTAAACAAAAAACCAAACTGGAACGCATACTGTACACATACATACACATACGGACATTCGCACCCTCGCAATATCCCACCTATGCTTTTTTCAAGCCAGGGGGATAAAAAAGCATTTCGAATAGATAAACTTGGTATATTTTTATTAAAACCCAGGTTTATCATCGGAAACGGTTAGTGTTTTTCGGCATAAAAAGTGTTTATCCTTTTTGGTGCAAACGACGTTGCCAGAGGCATTGGGTATGAACGTACAGTACAATGGAAGAGAAAGACATCGCTTTTCATCTGATTAATACAGGCCGAGAAACTAAGTTTATCAAAAGGATTTTCTTTTCAATCAATAAACCGGTTTTAGAAACAACAGGCTTAATCTGGCCTCGAAATGCAACTAGTCCACTTTCACCTTTTCTAGTGCACAGGGCCCCACCCCCCAAAAATCTTTTGATCAAATGTACCCCTTATAATGTACAAAATGATATAATTTTTCTCAACCTTTCAAACATTTTTTTTTAAATTTTACCCTTGATAATTTCAATGCCGATGATATTTGTTTATCCTGTTGTAAAATATCAAGAGTAATTTGACCAAAATACTTTTGCTATGTTAAAATTTCACTCCTTGCACTTGGAGAGTACTCCTATAAGCAATCGATTTCGAAAAACCTGTTTTTTGGAAAAACCAGTTTCTCGACCGATAACTAGGTTTAAAATTGAAAAACCTAGCTTTCGAATCATACTCTGGTTTTTGTAATTGAAAACTAGCTTCATCCAATCAGATAAGGATGGGCGAGTGTGAATGGGTGGTGGGCGAGTCATAAAGGTCAGGGTTTCCTGAGCATGTCAAACCAGACATCACAATCCATATTTATTGGAACACTTGTCAAATTCCAGGTATTTGGAGAAAATTTTTTAGGGGTGGAGGTGGGGTAATGATGTGGCGAGGTTTGAGTGGTGGGTTCATGATAACTTGATGGTCCCACAGCATTTATATATCGTCAAAAGAAGTTGATTTTCTCCTAAGGCTTTCATAACTAAGCATCACAATTCACATGTAATGAAAACTTGTCAAATTTTCCCTAGGTTGGTATTTTGAGGAACTTTTTTGAGGAGTGGGGGTAGGGGTTAATGATGGGTGGTGTTTGAGTGGTTGGCAGGTGTGTGTGTGAAAACTTGGTGGCCTATCACATTACTTGTATAGAGTCCAAGAGGCTGGTGTTCAGAGAATTTCAAAACATAAGCATCACATCCATGTACACTTGAAAACTTTCCTGGGAGGTATTTGGGTATTTTTTTTTGGTGGTGGGTGGTGGGGGGGGGGAATGTGTAGGATTGGTGCCTGAGTGGGTTGGTGGTGGAGAATCCTGGTGGGTTGGTGTGGGACAGGTGAGGGTTGCCGTGGTGGAGGACATCCCATAATGAACTATTGCTGGGGTTATAATTCACCTATACTTTGGTTGAACTCTACTGCACTGTAAAGATCCAGTTATGGGGGGCAGGCTAGTCTGGGATGGAGTGGGGGTGTTAACAGGTTACCACTGTTGACCCTGTCATGCTGCTACAAGTAAAAAGAAACAAAAATGGTCACATGTTAACTATGTGAAACCTTACATTTTAGAAAATGCATTATTTTGTCACTGCCATAGCTTTCATTTAAGGGCAGTGTGAACCCTAGTGCTTTTGTTTTGACACGAATTTCTGATTTTTTCACCATTTTAAACCTCAACATGTGTTCTATCGTTAACCACAAAGGTTTATAACTGCAGACAATCCCTGATTTATTTTGAGTGGTGCCGATTTAAAACAGCTAGTTGACCCTTAAAGTCACGAAAACCACATGGCATAACGCTGGAATTTTAGCACATTACACGCTGTCAAGCGCATGGCGCAGCATCGCGTCGCGCGTGAATTTTTGCTGCGTAATTAAGCGTGCTCTGTGTTTAATTACTTTTGCGCGAACGCATCTTGGAAAACGAAAAATACTATTTGAAAATGTAAACAAATGCTCTAATTTAGACGAGATGAAATTTCAATTTCTTCGGATTTTTGGAGTTGAAGACAAGAGGTTTGATTCAATAGTGCATAAAGCTGTATTTTCATCACTTGCACAACATACTCATTTTGAAGTTAAAATGTAAAGTGATTTGAGAAATAGACAGCTTGAAATGGCGTGAAAAGCACTTTTTTACTAAAACAACAGATTTTTCTAATGTTCCAATTTTTCTCAAATTTGGCAATTTTCAGACAGAGTAACTCCAAAAATACCGAAGTAAAAGGTAAGGTTTAACTTTCCTAGAAGCAATCGGTCCCTTACTCATAGGGATCGGTTTTTCTCACTTTTTTCATTTTTCGGTTTCTAACTAAAGATATTTTTCCCAATATATACTCAAATTTTGGAAAAGAAAGGTAAAAATCATACTTTTTTGACATTATCCTTATATTTCGAAAAGTAAGCTCTATGGTTTAAAAAATGAAAAAACCGTCCCTAGACAAATTTGTCTTGGCCCTAAAAAATAACTAAGAAATCATGAAAATTCAAATTGTTTTGTTTGCTGTCTGAAAATTTTTGGGGCAACAATCAGTTTTTTAGTATTTTCTCAAAATATGGGCAAGTTTTACATTAATCTAATGCCATCATCGGGTTCATCGTCCACTTTTCTTTCTAGGCACTTATACTTTTTTACATACAATAATCAAATATTTGCAAAGTTACAACCAAAATAGATACTCGAAACTCAACGTGACATTCTGTCCTTTAATGAAAAAGTACAAACTTGTGCAACACTATTCAATATACTACAAAGCCCCAAACTTATTTTACTTTTCACAAGTACCATTCCCAACCTTCTCTTCTACACTAAAAACATTACTGCCCTGGGAACGTTACCTTGGTGTTTATTTCAAATCGTAATACATGATTTTTTTCCTACAAAAATATTTGCTAAAACACCCCTTTTAAAATAATGGTATCTTCCAATTGAAAATACCTGCAATGTTTCTGGCCTTCTTTTTGAAAAGCAAAAATCCAGTACATTTGTATTTCTTAGTGAATTATTTAGTCATTTTCTTAGTACTTACGTGGCATTACATCAAATTTTGTCTTTTTTAGGTTCGAAAACATGTAAAATGTGCAATAAATGTTGAAAACCACATCGTTATTTGGTGTTGTGCCATGGCAACCAAGGGTGAGAGGTAAATACGTGTCAAATTTAAAGTACCGACCTAAGACCTATTCAACACAAACTTTGAAAAAATCCATTTTTAAGGTCGGCCACTTTTTTCCATTCGGCCTCGATTTTACAGAAAATGTCCTCTTAAATTTTTTAAATATAGGGTTAAATAAAGGGGAGATGTCATCATCATCCCAAAGACAGCAGTCAGTACTTTAATATGAGAAAGATGTTTAAAGACAGGTGGAATTTAAAGAATAAGAGGCCCATATCCCTACTTAACGTGGACTATAAGATCAATTCCACCAGCACTGCTATTAGGTTTGAGCTGTTTTGATTAATTGATCCTATAATCAAAGTGTTTGGTTAAATGCAGGTAATATTGGAGATTCGGTTCGTACTATTCAAGATATTATGATTATCCTATATAGAAATGTTTTCAGGTTATTATTATTTTTGGATTTCGAGAAGGCATTTTATTCATTAGAATTAATTTTTTATAAGAACTCTGAAGTGTATGAATTTTGGCCCAGATTTTGTAATTTATGGTCAGGTGGTCGTATATGGACACCCTAACGTTACATCATGGAAACAGTAAATTATACTTTCTGTAGTTGTTAGTATAGCAGTAAAATGATGTACAACACCATAGTAAAACCATACATTTTCTGAAAGCTGAAGGTGTAAGGGCTCACATATATTTTTTCAAATGTTGAGTTGAATAACGACATGGATGTGCGAGAAACATAAGGGTGGCAAAAACAAAAAACAACGTTTTTTAAGTTTTTAAAGTTTTTTAAAATATACTTAAATTATCATGCAAGATAATTAGTATATTCTTACAGGCAGAACTCTAGGCTTTCACACCATCGAAAATTTGGACATTCAGATTATTGGACAAGTGACAATACAGGGTGTCCAAACATGGACACATTTTTCCGTGAAAATAACATGTGCGTTATTAGGAAGTACAAAATGATCCATATAAAACAGTAAGAAAACATTGGTACTTGCTGGAAATCTGCAGAATAATCATAACCAAGATCTGGACAGGTAACAAAGAGTTTTTTTGGTACATGTGGTTATGAAATTGTAGAGATCAACTTGTAATGATTCCCCATGTTTATGTATACATATTTTTTAGGCTTGTACCTTATATCAGACTGTTGTGGGCTGAGGTTCCTATAATTTGTAGAAATTTTGATCAGTTAATGGTATTTAAGAATAACATGTAGTTTAACAGAGACCATACCCTTTCCAATGTTGAAACACATACAGGGTGGTGTTCAAAATAATATGGTTTATGCTATATAAACAAATTAAGTAATCATGGTCGATGGTGATAAATGTGGTCCTTTGAATTCTTGAACATCAATTCCAACATAGTTTGCTATTTTGGAACCAGTACTACTAACTCTTCATTTGCTATGTCTTGTCTTACATCAATAGCTTATCAATCCGATCTGTTTTTCGTATTCGTTTTTAGTATATTTTTCGTTTTTACGTTTGAAATATGAAATTACTGACCATTGTCTCACAATGCGACTGTGTGTGACCTCAAATGACAAAATGGAGTTCATTTGTACATTAATTATAATTGGTAACTAATTAGGTATTATTTAACTAATGGAAGAGGAATAGTTGTTTGGTTCATTTAATTTTAACTTTATGTTGTATTTGAACTTAAAGCATTTGTTTGTTTGGGTAATGCTTTGGTTATGTTTGAAACGGAATCACATTCTTGCAGGCTGTTTGTTTAACTGTTTAATATTAATCACAGTTCATTAATTCATTCAATAGTGGTTGAATTGATTTAAGTACTTGGATTTTGTATGGAACCTGTGCAAGAGAAAAATCTCCTTATCACTAGTTGTTTGCATTTTAACAACCATTTGAAAAGTACTAAGCATGTCAAACACCCAAAATTTTTCCCATAGACTTAACACCGGAGGCTGCACCGACGGCTCCTGCACCGCGGCTCCTCCACAGTTGACTTTCGTTATCATTTTGCTTCATTTAAAACAACAATGATAAAGGTAATAACTAATGCCTTTTTGAAAGGAAAGAATAAATAGGCTTTAAATAAGCCCAACTTCATGACATTTGGACAATTATTTATCTTTTGTAGCACTTTTCTAAACCCAAAAAAGTTGTGCCAATGTAACGGTCCTCACCAAATCATGTGTCCCGTCCCACTATACGACACATGACCTTATGTAAAAGCACTCTATACAAATATTAGCAGTTTGTATTTTTAATATGTTCTAACATTCAATATTTTTTTTCTTTGAGTCGGGGAGTACGTCAATGCACCCCCTAAGTTCTTATTTATTATTTCTTGCTATGGAACTGCTGTCATGTTCATTCGTTAAAATCCCTTAATTTCATGGATTAAGGTTAATGATAGTGAAATTAAAAAAATTAGTTCATATGCAGATGACACTACATGTTATTTTAGATGTGGTGAACATCTGCCCTTGAATTACAAACTAAATCTTTTAGAATCCTTCTCAAAGTATCGGGTTTTAAATGAATGTTAATTAAATCAAAAAAGGCTTATGGCTTTGTTCCAAAAGAAATTGTAAGAACAAACCCTTTGATATAGAAGGGCCCCATCCCCCATAAAGCACTTGCGTTTACAATTGTACTTTTCATATGATGAAAGTGCTGGCAGAGAAGATGAATTTTTGCTCGCAAAGGTTGAAGCAAATTAAAACCCTTTCCTTTTAATATTTGGAAAATGAGGAATTTGACCTTGGCGGGTAAAATCCTTGTGATAAAATTTTTTCTTTGTCAAAAATCAACTAAAAGGGTGAAATACAATACTTTATAAATAATTAAAAAACATAAATTTAAAAATTATATTTAATTTTTCTTATGAATGGTGGTAAATGTTTCATTCAACACCTAGTAAATTAATTGGTGATACTTGATGTTGGTGGGTTAAAAATGGTGGATGTACAGTCCTTATTTATGCCCAAAAAATGAAATGGTTAGAGTTATAACATTACATCGGCCAATTGGAAGATTCCTTTTGATGAGGTTACATCCCAATTTGGCGGAAACCTGGTGTTTTTAATGTAAATATAAATAATTCATCCGAAGCAGATTCAAGATTTGAAGACTTTCCTATTTTTAAGGATAGGCCTATCTTTTTTATCTTTTTATACCAGATCACGTAAACCCTTATCACAACCAGGTATTTGGCATAATCCACCTTTGTATTACAAAAAGCCTGTTTTAACAAGCACTTTACAATTTGTTTCAAACTAGTAGCGATCTAATTTTAACAAATGGTAATATCATTTTCCTTTTGATATTTGGTTGGCAGGAGGGGTTTCTTATAAATATTTTATTTAAAAAAAAATTGGAGAAGCATTGTAGATGCACTCCAATATTTTGGAAGCAGATTTTGAAACCAGGGTTTTGATAGAGGAGCTTGGTGTATTAAAAGGCTTATATGATTATGGAGAAAAAATTCACCCCATAATAGGTCTTCCAAAATTATATTTTATCAAATATTCCTCTTTAAAAGAATTTGAAGCCTCCGTACTTCTCAGAAGAGTACTTGAGAATTTGAATTTAATGAGGAAGAATGGAAAGATATTTATCTTATGCCTTTTATCATCATATGACATCAGACAAGAATTTTTTCAGTATATAAATTAGGGTGGGAAGGGGGAGAGTGTGGAGGGGGGGAGAGTGCTGCAAAGGAAGGAAGGGATAATGAAAGAGGAAAAATGGGAAAAAGA
Source organism: Ophioderma brevispina (assembly GCA_023653785.1). Taxonomy (NCBI): domain Eukaryota; kingdom Metazoa; phylum Echinodermata; class Ophiuroidea; order Amphilepidida; family Ophiodermatidae; genus Ophioderma; species Ophioderma brevispina. The sequence continues at coordinate 16,194 of JAMKCH010060474.1, forward strand.
GTGGTGAGATAATAGAAGGTAGAAGAGAAGCAGGGCAGGATGGATGGGGAGGCAATTTAAATGGTTTAATGCCAAACTACTATCATTATCTTAGATGCATATTGTTAATTCTTCTACTTGTACTCATTGTAACAGCTATCCTGAGAATTACATTTACCTCTTTTGGACTAGTGGTCCATCTGTGATAATTTGGAATGACTTTAAGTCATGGTCTCAAGTACATTGTCATGTTGATATTGACTTTCCTGGAATTATAAACATCTTTTTGGTGGGGGGCCTGAATGATCTGATAGATTAGAAACTTGTTGTCTTATTTTGGTTAAGAAATTGATTTATGATAGCAGATTTAGGAATCAAATTCCCTCCTTTGCAGTTTTTAAACATTTATACATTTCACTATACTGGAGAAGCAGATTGCCATCGGTGGTGGGTAATATGATTAAATTATTAACAAATGGAGCATCTTAGAAACCTATTGTCAAGTAGGATGTTTAGTCTCATGAAATGTGATCGCAAGATTTGGTAGATCTAATTCTCTATTGGAGATTTAAAATTGGATTTTGTAATTATGTTTTGTATTGTCTTTATTTTAATTACTGATTATTTTACTGATTAAAAAAAAATAAAAGCCTCTTGGAAGGCAGAAATATAAAAAATAGATGGTCTTTGGACTGGTAACATCTGACATGTATTGATCGTTTTGTAAAACATGTGAGACATCAACACTCTTCTTTGATGAAGTGTGTTGCCATTGCAGGGACTCTCTCATTTCTGTCACACTTGATTTTATTGAATATTTCCTGTGACGCAAACTCAACAGCTTTCCTCTGTATATCATTTCCACCTGGTTGATGTGGTTTAGCTGGTATGGATCCCATACCGTGTGGGCATACTCAAGAATGGGTCGACTAATGCCATTTAATGCATTCTCTTTGATGTTTTGAGGCCAACTATGGAGATTCCTCCTTCTGACCTGTTTGAGTTCTTATTGCGTTAGCAGTGATTTTCTGTATGTGGTCCCCAGTTGAGATCCTTGCAGCAATTTAATAACATAAAATTACTTTAATTTGTGATCTCAATCCCATCGCCGATGTCGTTTATGTACACCAGAACACAGTGGGCGTCCAGAACTGTACCCTGGGGCACACCAGATTCTACTGGACTTCACCCGATTGTTCTCCAGCGACTCCCAGTCTGTGTGTGAGTTGTTGATCCTTGATCCTGAACCAAGTGTGGAACCTAACATACTGTAAAACTCAGCTTGTGTAGGCGTTGGTGGGGCACGGGTCAAAAAATCCTTAGAAAAATTAAACAATCGCCACCATGTTTGTCAGAAAAAAACCACCAGACTACTTCAAGGAGAAACCCCCCCTCAGACTCGCCCCTAGACTCTTGGGGGGGGGGTTTGGTTGGGGACAGGTAGGACATTCCCACCTAACAGCAACAGAATGACAGCAACTTCTGCGTACCCCCGAGTGCTAGTCTCATTCAAAGACATAACGGTACAGGTGCTCTTAACGCATATCGAACGGTCGACGTCACACACAATTGAACTAAAGGCTCGGCCTGGTCACGAATCTTTAATCTAAATGACCGTTTTTGGAAATTGCACAACTGTTTTGGCCCGAGGTTATCCACTAGGAGACATGATTTTGACGTCATATTTTTGTCCCCGTCCGAACTCAGTTCTCGGAAATGGGGACTATGAATGGCTTCCTCCGTCCGTCCGTGTGTCCGTGTGTCCGTATGTCCGTTATGTCCGTATGTCCTGTGAGAAAAATGTTACCCTGGAATTTCCGTGATAAAAATGTAACCCTGTATGCCTGTATCTTTGAAACACTATATCGTGCATACACAAAATTCCTTTTCTTCCATGGAAGTGCATCATGGCATGTGCATCGTTTCTCTCTGCTATTTGAAAGTGCGTAATATAGACCCTAGGTATGCAAATGAGCTACTTAAATCTGCAATAATTAATGTATCACTGAAACGGTACATTAGAATAATGCAAACTTCTTTGCAGCATGAAGTACATCTTGGCATGCTTGTTTTCGCACTTTGAACGTGCACGATAATGCGGCTTAGGTTGCAATGAGGCTATTAAATATGCATTATGGCTGTATCGCTGAAACGTACATCATATATGCAAATTTTTTGCCGCATGAAGTACATTAGGCATGCATTGTTTCCGCCCTTTTGAAAGTGCATGAATAGTAAAAAGTGCTAGGTTTTGGGGGGCCCCCCCCTTAAAAAAAAGGTATTCAAATGAGGCTAATTAAATATGCGCAATCAATTCGCTGAACGTAATCGGCTGTGCAAATTCCTTCGCTACATGACAGGCTTATGCCATACAATCCTGTTGGTGTGAAGATGATATGGTGTTGGGTTTAGTTATCTGCCTAGATATGCAATGAGCTATTAAATATCGCAATTCATGTTTCGCTGAACGGTACATCGGATGTGAAAAATTCCTTCGCGACATTAAAGGCTTATCCATACATCTTTTGTGTGACCATATATGTGTTATATGACTATTAAGATTTTGTTTTGTGTGAATTACATTTTATAGAGGTTCTTGTGAGGTATTCTTAGTTTTAGTTATCCTTAAGTTATTTTTGGGGCGACTTCCTGGGTGAGTTTCATCGATTTTTTTGTAGGAGTTATTTTTTAGTTATTTATGGATGGAGTTTGTTTTAATTGTCCCCCATGACAAGATCTAAGGCATCGGACCTGTGTGTTAAGTTAGTATGGAGTTCTTGGACGAGTTCTGTTTTAATTATCCAAATTTTAATTTGGGCAGTAGTTGCCACCCTTCCAAATGATCGCGAAATTCGGGCGGGAGACATATTTTACGCATCGCGTAAATACGAGTTCCCCTTTTTTCCTAATTATCATGTGATATTACTAAGATCTTTTGAAAGTTTTTAAACAGGTTATTTTTGTAATTCACTGAGAAAGAGAACTGTCATAATAGTAAAATCACGTAGCAGTTCCACAATGAACCGTTGGAAAGCCCCATGCCCAAATCGAGCAGATCGGGCCTACCCCCACCTGCCTAGACTAATTATCCACAATTTCCCTTTTTCACGACACTATCGGTACCCCTCCCATGTACCCTTGCTGCAGAGACCCTTAGGGAATATTACGTTCTCTCAACCACCTCTTGTTAATTTTTTTTATTATCCTTAATATTTTTTTTAATTGTACCTTTTCACTTTATTTCATTTATTTAGTTTTTTTTTTTTTTTGCTTTGAATACAAAACGCTCTGTACAATTTACGCCTATTATAATGTTGATCATCACATCAATTATCAAGGAAAATAAGGCGACATAGTCCCATTTTGGATTCCACGAGCCTTGTTGGTGTACTGGTATTCGCACTTGCGCATTGATTCTTATTTGCATAAATGTTACCCACCAGCCACCACCCCCGAACCGCCCAAACCCCTTCCTATGTGCGTGCAGATAAACCTACAGCGGAAAACTTACACGTTTCATTGATTTTTGCCACGACCCTCGAATTTAAATGATCAGCACTAAAGTGTGATGGCCTGATTTAGTATGTAAGTTTTCCATCTTGATAGAATGGACTTTACCCTAAAACCCCCCCCATCTGTAAGTTCGCACAGGTCTTCAATCCGTTTTGATGTTAGAACTAGAAACGTGCTTTTGCAAACCCCATAGAGTACTAATTTCCAATTAATATGGTCGACCAAATGTGTTACATTTTCGGCTCGTAACTTCCAACCGCACACAACATCAATTTAGCCTAAGATACCACATGTAGCTATGAAAAATAGTAGCTTTCTTCTGAGAACCAAATTTTGACCACCTCTTGTAAAATCGGAGGCTTCTGGGGACAGCTATTAGCGATCGGACCATTGCCCTTTAATCAGCTCGAGTAAATTTGAGGACCTGAAACATTTACCTTTTTAATTATGAACAAAAGCATTCCCTAATGTGATTGCCACACTAAGCTTACACACAATGTCCTATAAGGAGAACGAAAAAAAACCCCGTTTTATGGGCCCGACCTATCGAGTAGGTTGTTTGGTCCGGTGAATTTTTTTTTCTTTTCTGGAGGGTCCAAATAAAATTGTCCTAAATATCCAAAACCCTGAAAAAACAATAAAAATGACATTTTTACAAATTTTCTAACAAAAATTTAGCCAACTTATAAATTTGGGCTACAAACAGGCTGATTTTAACCTATTTTGGAAAACTAAAAACAAAATTCCAAACTGAAAAAAATCTGGGTCGGTCGGGCCGCGTACACGGTTTTTTTTTTTTTTTCGTTGCTCAGTGGGCCAATTTAGTACAGCATTTTACTTCCTACTCTCTCTCGCAAACGTGGGGAATTGATTTTAGAAACAAATGTCATTTATAATGCTTTTTCTCCCAAAATGAGAAAAACAAATGACAAATTATCCAAGAGCAGGATCATTCCACCTTTTAGGGGATATATTAATCAGTATAAAACAAATCCAAGAATTTAAGAACTTTATTTTGATCAAAACAAGTTCAAATATTAGTGTAATGCAGACAAGCCTCGTCAGTTAGAGGAAAACTCTAAAATGTGGGTTGAAATTTGATAAGCACTGATCATTACATTCCTACTTCGTGGCAAATAAGATATCTTTGTCACACAGACTATTGCCGCTATTTCGCATTATACAGGCTGTCTTCAATTATGTAATCACTTTGTCAGGCAGCCTGTTTTATGTTCACTATGTTCAATAATGTCTGGAACTCAATGGTAATACTAGTCACTTTTGTGACGAATGTGTGAGGAATACCTCTGAGGTTGTAGAATTTCCTTAAGGTGGCACCCTGACTGATTTAATTAAGAAAAGGTGGCGGAAAAAGCTTTTAGAAAGCATGGTCTTTAATTTGTATAAAACTACTGATGTAATATTGGACGCATAGATGACTCAGACTTTTTTGTGTTTACATTGTGCAGTGTTATGAAAGCTTAAAGTCTGACTCGGATATTTGGAAAATTATTTTTTTTGTGTAATATGACAAATGTCACATAGACTAAAGATAGTAAACCTAAAACTGCCCAATTTTGAAATTTTAGAATGAATCTGATTTTTCTTTTGAATGCATTAAGCATTTATGTGTGTATGTTATGTCTCGTAGACGTCAAAGGTCAGAAAAACCTTTCAACCACAAATAAATGAGCCTGTGCACAATTGATCTAACAATTTTATATAATAAAACAGTTTAAAAATGCTCTTCAATTGGTTTGGTTCAAGATTTTGGTATGTCCAAAACAAATCGATAAAATCACCACAATATTTAAATTATAATACTTACAGTTCAGTATTGTCCAGTGTTGCAAGAAGCGTTGCAAGTTCAACGATGATTGCCTCGCAGCGAAGACTCCAAATTACAGCGCATAAGTTTCACATAAATATCCCCATGGTAATTCCAATGCGAATCTTCTGAGACCTTGAAGGTTAATTTTGTCCAGCAGTTAAAAACGACAAGGATCTTCCCTCGACGACACTATATTCGCACGTAAGAAACTCCAGTTATTTTACCACCATCAGTCCTGCCGCAAAGTTCCTCATTTAGGACCACAACCTGAATCCCTATTTGCGTCCAAAACGAAGCTCTTCTGCTTAAAAGACGACAGCAGACGTATTAGCTCATCAAGCCTCCGGTGGCATCCACATTATTATAATCCTGGCAACTATGTATAACATAACATAAAATAGACATTACCCACGGCATCATGCATAAACATAACCTTGCACTAGCAGACCAATTGGAATTCACAGAAATTACATCATCTGAATTACATCCCTTCATAACTCTATGGGGGATTCCCCCAGATCATGCAATGTTTTGATCTTAAAGCATAACAAGTTGACTCATTACTAAGTTTAGCCATCTTGGGGTTCCCCACTTCCTCTATTGTGTAATCTAACATGTGCACCTTGAACAAACAACACTAAGGAGAATCCCCTGCTCTCTTTCTTATCATAAACAAATCTTTATCCCTCCAGAGAAATCTTTTCTCAATAAAATTGAGAAAATATACGTTTCATACTCAAAATTTTTAGGGTATATCACAGTTTACGTCCCATAGATACTGTTTATAAATAACAAATATCCGGATCCGGATTTTATAACAAAGTGTGATTTTCTATATAAGGAATCGATTTAACTTAGCAATTTCACAGTGATTAGTATCTAGACAAGCATTATGTATACATGGCAAAAACCACAATATTTTTGGAAATTGAGGGCGCCCTCCTCAGGAATCTGAGTCCGCTTAATTTTGGGGCCTCCACTCTTTGTTCCTCTGTCCCTGTAGCTAGCAAAATACCCAAAAAGTGCCCGAGTCAGAAAAAAATATCACATACTGCATTAGCTAAATCTTCAGCTTCAAATCCAAGAGCTTAGAAATAAACTTATTTTGTTTGCCTTGTAATGAGTTTTATATATAAAACACAAAAAATATTTCTGTCATTGATGGTGGATGCTATATCACATGTCATAAAATATTTGAGACTAGTTTCCCCAAAATTTCACAGGCAGGGGAAAAAGTTACGTTTCCCCCATTGGGGGGAAATAGTTGGTTTTTATTATGGGAACTTTTTCCCGACGTGGTTCTTTGTATTCGCCCGGTCCTCACGTGTTTGATCTGACCCAATCAGTGACCTGACCTTTGCCACTGCATCGATCATATCGTCTGCTCGATATTGGCATTACATTTCAACCGCTGGCCATTTCCATTGAATTTTTGACAAAATAGTGCTCCTTAAAACAATCAAATGTTTTAGAGCATTTGAGAAATTTGGTGGGACAGAGCCGTGGATGTTTGAACCATGACTAGGTTAAGGCTTGAGTTGCGGTTGTGGCATGCTGTACGAGACAAGTTTTTCAAATGATGGAAATATTGTTTTATATGACTGCTCTATATTCGGGAAACGGTGAAAAATACCTCTCCTCGGTGATTGGAGACTGTGGACCCACTACACAAAATAGTAGGCCCACAGTCCCTAATAGTAATGCCCACATCTCCATTCAGTCGTGGTGTAGTTATTTTGCACCATTTCCCTCATGAGCAGTCCATATTTTTGTATATATTTTTGTTAACAGAATTGCTTCAAAGAGCCCTTCCTGAATTCATTTTTTTCCACTGCTAAGTGTCTGTGGCCTTGACAGCAAATGATTCTGCAATCCTTTTATACAGCAACACTTCAATTCAGTGTAATAGAAACTATAACAGCTACCGCTAACATGATTTTTCTGTAAATGAACATGATGGAAATCGTAGACTTTGCCATCAGCTACTAGTTACATACCCAATTACTGTGGCGATGTGTGATGTGGAGTGTTGTTCAATTACTCCATGTTAACTCCATGTTGTGTCTCACAAGACGCCAAGACTCCATGTTCAAAATATTTTGCACAAATAAAATTCATTCTCCTTTCCTTTAATCCCAAATTTTTCAAGCATGTTACTGGAAACAAATTTTTATTCTTTTAGGCCTTGGTAAAAAATTCTGTTGGATCAGTTTGTCTTGGTCCCGAGGTGTTCCATGCTCAAATCACTTTCTGTATGTATGTGATGGGCCGGGCAGTTTTTGTAATTTGCTTAAGTTCCCCATTTGAACCAGTATCACTTCAATTAACCCAAACTGGTGAACAAGTAATAGTGGGTGGGAAAGGAAGGGGGTGACCTGTAGGAGGTTGAGGTCAAAGATGTAGGGTCAGATTGGCGTCAAAAATAGAGTTATTTTTTGGTAAAAATATTTGGTTTGGTTACTGGAAGATTCCCTATTTCTGATTGCAATGTGGGCAAGACTTTTAGCTTGGGAACCATCTTTGCTCTCAGTGTAGGACCGGGGGGGGGGGGGGTCCTCAACTAGTGGCTCACAGGCCAAGTCCGGCTTGGCCAAACTGATGTTTGGTTCAACTATCCAGCCCAAAACGTACAGAAAAGATATAAGAATTTTAATAAAGTGCATTTGTACTCGAGTGTCTTAAAATTTGAAGCGATTTGATGCTCTTGGCCTGTTATGCCAAAATTACAGGGTGATGTCAGAAAAAAGTACAAAACCAAATGAGGGATTTTTTATGAAGAAACCAATACGGAATTTAAATTAATTCCTGTTTTAATATCTGTTTTATAGCTTTCATAATTAATTTTAAATTTTTAAAATCGATCAAGACCTTCAAATGCTACAGTAATTGTTGTAAAGGTATCCATTTTCTGCCCCGAACAAATTGCTCAATGACTGTACACATTAGACTCATTACGGGGAGGGTGAGGGCTTCAAATAATTAACAGGTTGATTCTTTGGCGCCGTATATTCAAAATGCTCCGCAGGACATTGTGTGAATGATATAATGCAGAATACTTTAATGAACTGAAATTAACAGAATATATTAAAATGGAACATTTTAATGCGTTATCTGTTTATCCATCATAGACATGTAACTTGGAAGTTTTACTACGTGAAATAAAACGAAATGACAGGAAAAGAAAAGAATGTTGTATATTGTTGCTTCAAGTCCAAAAACTGATTTATTAATATTATTTTTGATATTATTTTTGATATATGGTTTCATTTTACCAGTCTTACCCAACAGATATGTAACCCGACATTTCTTTGGGGAGGGAGGACCAGGCGATGGGAACATTTAACTTTGGGGAATCACTGAAACACATTTTGCCAAAGGTGAAACACGGTGGGTAACTTGTCAATACTATAAATTTATACTTTTTCATGATCTTATGGGGCCAGGAGGGGGGTGGGAAAAGATTTGAGTGCGGACCCACCCTTATACTCCTTCCCCTCCCACACCCTCCCCCACCCAAAAAGACCTGGTTACGTCAATGGGTTTCCCTGACATTTATTCCAAATGTGTAGTGTATTAAGGAGGGGATATGCTGCAAAGCCCAAAGCTGAACGTTAAAACAAGAGTACTCTTTGGGTTACTCTACCGTGTCGTGTAACTTGGTCGGTCTTTCACATCGGGTTGGTACTTTCACTTTCCGCAACTGTAACTTTGGGAACGCGTTAATCAAGTTTAATGCCGTAATTTTCTAGGAGAGTAAATCAAACAGGGAATGTACAACCAAGAAGAAAATATATGAATAGCACAGAGGGTTTTCCATGAAAATCGCTCAATGTGGTTTGTACTTTTTTTGACTCACCCTGTAAACACAGAACCCCCGACAGTAGACCAATTCTGAACTCAGTAAGGCTCAATTTAAAAAATAAACTCAATCATAGCGAAGAGTGATCTTCAATGCATCAGCAAATAAAGTGTTCTCTAAATGTACGGATAGTATAAAACCACACTCAACTCTGTAGGCATTAGTCATTTATGATGAAACTCTAAGACACACACAAAGCGTTTCTCCAATGATGCAAACGGCAAAATTATCCACTGAATAGGGAAAGCCACAATCACAATGGCAATGCTATTTTTACTGAATTGGAAGTTTAGTTGCAGCATTGGTACTATACAACAAATGAATTCCACAAAAGCTGTATTTCCTGTACCCAACCAACAGTATGAATCTCACAATAGAAAGGTCAATAGATATTCTGGCTTGCTCAAAGTGGCACATTTTCACAAAATATGAAATTTCTTCAATTTGCTCACAAATGATGGTCTAGGCCATTGGAAGAATAGATTTTACACATAACAAGAGCGGTCACCGCCCGTGTGGATTCGTGCAACCTGTGGTTTGGTGGGTTGTGACCGGTGGTACTTTGCAGCCCGGTTTGGGATGACCCTGAAGGGAATGGCTAATTGGTAACTGATGTTTTTTTTTTTTTTTTTTTTGAAGTATAAAACTCACACTCAACTCTGTAGGCATTATGTCATTTATGGATGAACTCTAAGCCACACACAAAGCGTTTCTACCAATTATGCAACGGCAAATTATCCAATGAATAGGGAAAGCCACAATCACAATGGCAATGCTATTTTTACTGACATGGAAGGCTTTAGTTGCAGCACTTGGTACTATACAACAAATTTTAATTCCACAAAAGCTGTATTTCCTGTACCCAACCAACATTATGAATCTCACAATAGAAAGGTCAATAGATATTCTGGCTTGCTCAAAGTGGCACATTTTCACAAAATATGAAATTTCTTCAATTTGCTCACAAATGATGGTCTAGGCCATTGGAAGAATAGATTTTACACATAAAAATAACACACTCAAAAACAGATATGGGGACATTATAAGAGGCTAAAGACATCTTAGGCTAACGTAAAGTTTGCCATAACTTTAATCAACAAATATGTCTATTACATGAATATCATAGACTCCTACTCATTGATATGAAAATCACAAAGGTCACGAAATGTTAAAACTTACTAAAAATGAAAATATAAAAAACTTAATTGTTGTTTTCTTGTATTAAATGCTATTTTTCGTCGTCTGCTGAATAAATGTCACCAGAGTCATTACAAAATCGTTGTTTACCCATAAGGTAGCTGATTTGTTCTTAATCATTTCAGGTGAGGGCTAATGTATATAAGTTTTACAACCATGCAAAAAAAAAAAAATAACAAATTTGAAAATCTTGAGCGTACACTATTTTTCAAATGTACCAGTGTGTCTCTAAAGACTTTTGTTCAGAAATGCAAGTTTCAAATGCCTACATATTCTGATTGAAATTGAGAGCAGCCTGAGGATAATAAGCAGCCAAGGATAAATAAGATTCTTAAAAATGAATTGAATTTTGAATACGATAACCTTAATTATATGTAGAAATATCATTTAAAAGTCGGTATTGCTCTTGTCATCTTCCATTTGCTACACTCAATGTGAACTAGAGTGGAATCTAGTTGATGCGAGATGCTAGACTTTTGTATTAATTAAACTAATATTTTGTGATGGATTGCATTGCATATTAACTTTTTTGAATCTGTAGATGAGTCAACATCCTCCATTAATTGATTCCTGCCAATTGTCTTAGCCTGAAGTACCAAAAACTCAATGAGGCAATAGACCGATTAACAATTCCGTACAAATGAATTGTAAAATGACCTGATAACATTGCACTAACACAAGTACGCATGCATCTCAAATTCAAGATGTTAAATCATTGGCAAGGGCAATGTTGCAATTGACCTTTTTACTGTCCCGTGGCTTGAAAAGCAGTAGGGACATTTTGCGAGAACGTGCATGTTCCTATGTATGTATGTACACGTGTGTATGTGTGTGTTCCAGTTTGGTTAGGTTTTCGTTTTTCAGGTCTTCAAAAAGATCTAAGTCCGGTTTAAACCAGACTTGGGGTTAAGGTGCAGTAGGGGTTCATATGTGGATGACGTGAAAGGTCATGGATCAAGGTCAAAAGTCATCTGAGGTCATGTTCCATACTGCCATCTTGCCAGGGGGGTCATGCAAGTTTGCTTGCCGTATTTTTAAACAGGTCAATTGCAACATTGCAATAATATTTTAAAAATAAACAAACCTTTCTTGTTAAATACCAAAACAGTCTATTCAATAAAATTGCATACTACCACAAAAAATGCTTGGAGAAATTTTGACCAAACTTTGTAAGATAGTCCAACATCAATAATTGCTGCAGACCCTTAATTAAATTACTGCCAAGCTCAATTACTGAAGAAAACTAGCTATGCCCCACAACGTTTATTCTCCCATCGGAATTTTATATCGTATTATTATGTGGCGGACTAGCAAGACAACGGTTTCCTGAGTTTGATGCTGGGCAAATTCAAGGCTCTGTTTTTGTGGGCCCAAGACACTAGCGATGTAAACGGAAGCGACACAGCCTGATGGCCTGAGGAATGTTGGGGTGAATAGTGCATCAAAGACTTGAGGGGAAGTTATTCATTGAAATCAAGACAGCAATATTTTTAATTAGAAATTGAAGTCATATTTTGACTCTCTGCCTCATAACTCTAGGTCGGTTATGTCATAGACTCAAGGGAATTACAGGGTTCCACTGGGTGGTTTTGAGTGCGTCTTATCACTTTGTTTAATGTAAAGAGTAACTTTTAAAACTTGTACAAACACTGATATAAAACATATTCCTACATGAGGCAGGACTTCCATTGGTCCTAATCACACACTTTTTGGTGTGGAACCCTCAAGGAAACATTAATCTTAAACTTGTTTTAATTTGGTATTTTTGGAAATCTATTTTGAGAATAAGGAAGTCAACAAATTCTTTCACACACTGTAACATATCAGAGGGTGTATTGCAGTCAATCCCATAATGCACCAATTTTGGGGAATTTTACCTCATAAGGTCATGTTGATCCCCAAAAAATCTATGAACACATAAACAAACGCTTGATGTTTACACCCAAAGCCATTTTAGCCCACAAAGCTATACTTAAGGAATGTCTTGCGATTCTTCAAATTCTGGGACACTTGTTATCCCCCTAAGTACTGACATGATTTTAGTTCAGTATAGGCACATTTCATGGCATTATGGGATTGGTTCTAAACACCCTCTAGTGCACATCAAATGTTGACATACTGGTAAACATACTATACGACGATTTTCACGATCCCCATAGTAACATATCGTATTGTGCCCATTTCCATCCGGGAACCGTGACACCACAAGTCGGCTAAAAACATCCGGTTAAGAGCGTAGTAGCAGTACTAGAAACTTAACCTATCTGTGACGTTGCACATAGTTGTGACTATTCGTCCAGCAGGTACAATTAGGGCAAATTTACGATCGAAAATGCCACCTTGTGTCATCAATTTCAACATCAATGCCTCGCTTCATGTGTAAAGGTACTTTGTATTGTAGTTTTAGGCACTGTCGCAGCGGAAGGACTGCTAAAAATCACTATTTTGGTAATCAAATAAATAACTAACCAAAAAATATTAAAAATACCTGGAAAAATACTAACATATAACAAATAAAAACCACACTAGATTTGTAATAACAATTTAACCTAAATGATCAAATTATTAACGATCCTACACAAATTCATGAATATTTTAATGACTTCTTCAAACATAGGCCCAAATCAGGTCCAGCAAATACAATACAATACTACTTTTTCAACTTATCTCTCTAATCCATCGATAGTACAATGGTCTTTACTCCCATCACAGAGGAGAATTAATTAAGTTATCAATAATTTTAAATGCTAAAAAAAGTCCAGGTCATGAAGGCATTCCAGCTATTATTTAAAAAACTTGCTTTTGAATTAAGCTTCCCCTTACTATTATATACAACAGCACTACAACAGGCACAGTACTCTGATCACTTACAATTGCCAGATCATTCTATTCATAAAAAAGATACAAAGATAATTTACTAACTGTCGCCAATTCTGTTCTACCTGGATTTTCTAAAATTTTAAGAGGCGTCTTGTTTTAACAGATGCATTTCATTTATTTAAAACAACAACCTACTTTTGAAAACAATTTGGATATCGTCCCAAACAGTCTACAAGTATGGCAATCACACAGCTTGTGCACAAAATAACTCAGGCTTCCAATCATAATCAAACAACTGCTGGAGTATTTTTTGACCTTTCCAAGGCATTTGGCACTATAAATCATGATGTCCCTTAGCTGAAAAATGCATCATATGGTTCAGGGTCTTTTTGGATTGTTTCAAAAATTACCTCACAACAGAACGCAGTTGTTGATTCCAATACTCCCCAATCTTCAACTAAACATATGACATGTGTAATGCCACAAGGCTGTATTTTAGGACCCTTGGGTTTTATTATTTATGTAAGATATTCAAAATTCTGCTCATGAATTCTCTTTTATAATGCAGAGATGATATAGTGCATTTACAATCACATCAGGATATTAACAAACAAATACATATGAACCAGCATGACAGTAATTTGCACGTACCATTTCACCGGCCGAAATTGAACGACATTTACGGAGATCCGCGAACAAAAAACTGCCCCAAAATGGCCCGAGTAAAGTAATATACTGTCGCTATGCGACCGATAATAATGGTATAAGTACAAAACTAAACACCTGGTTCAAGGGGACAAATAAACTTTCACTCAATCTTAAAAAAAACTAACTATATGGCTTTTTGGACTCACAATAAAAACAAAATTAAATAACTCTTTGAATATCTCCATCGATTAACACAAAATAAATCAATTTAATGCTTTTTAAATTTTAGGACTCACTATCGCCAAAATCTCACCTGGAAAAATCACAGTGATGAGATAGGAAAGAAATGTTCAAGGCAGTATGGAATTTATATAAGTAAGGAATGTCTACGAAACTGCACTTCTTAGTCTCTATAACACGCTGTTTCTCTCACAATCACATATGGTATCACTGCACGGGCAAGTGGCATACAACACTGAAATGGAAAAAGTGCCACCTAGTGAAAAAGCGTGCACTGAGAGCAGTGAGCAACAGTGATACCCAAAGTGGATCTAATCCTTGTTTGTTAAATATAACCAACTAAAAATAATGGATTTGTGTAAACATAAAATGGCACTTCATGTACCAATACAGCAACAACAGTTGCCTCAGCATTTGACAACAGTTTGTAACAAATGCTAAAAATAACACTTATTCTACAAGACATGCAACAGATTTTAAATACCTAAATTAAACTTGGATTTAGTGGTAAATCTATATCTTACATTGGGGTTAAACAATGGAATAACATTCCATCAAATGTTTTAAAACTCAAAAAATACTCATTCGTTAAATTTAAGTATAACAAGACGCCAGTTCCTTAAAAAGGACAATCTTCTGCTTTTGATGGCACGATTTAAATTGGCGAAATGAAAAAATTGAATGTTTAACACATTTTAGTTTGACTGTTGTACATAGCATGGACATAGCAACATGCAGGAATTACTATGGTAATGAAATTTACTATGCCAGGCATTCAATCCAATGCTCAACCCTTTAATGTGAAACAAAGCATTCAGTTCGTGTTAATTTTGTGGCCATCTGGTATTATTTTGAGTAGGAAATCAAATACATGGAACACCAAGCTCAGTTAATCATGATTGCCCTTTTAAATAGAACTTCTTGTCCAATGCAAAACGGACGAATCCACTACTTGTAGTAATATTGCTGTGCAAAAGTTGTGCCTGTTAACCACACATGAAATATTAGCCTGCTTAACGAATTAGTTCTATGCTAATCAGTGTAAAAATAGTACATAGAAACAATGTAATGGTTTACCACAATGTATATAAACATTGGAAGTATCATTTTGGATAAATTGGAATAGAAGTGATTCTACAGCGAATTTGTCCAGCAAAAATGTGCAATCTGACACAACCAAATCAGAAAGACTGAACATACTGTACCATACAAAGCTTGGTGAAGACTAGTGTTATGACGTCTGTTTTTTTTTTTCATCGTAGGCGTTAAGGTCAAGAATACTTTAAACCAATAATAAACGAGCCTTGGGCACAAATGAACTGACGTTGATATAACGATTTTAATGATTTGTAATGGTGGTTCAAGATTTGGTATGTCCAAAACAATTTCACCTAAAATCACACTCAATATTTAAGATTACACTTGTAACTTAATTTGTAACCAAGAATGTCCATTAATCGCCACCAGAGCGTTGCAAGTTCAACGATGATATGTCCTCACAGCGAAGACTTCAAATGACAGCGCACAAGTTCATTACAAAATTTCTCAGGTATTATATTCCCAAGGAATCTTCTCAGTCCTAAGATAAATCGAGTTCTTGTCAGCAGTTAAGCTAGCTGACAAGGTTAAATTAAGTCCCTCGAACGATAATAAATCCACATAACGTCCAAGATAATACCACGATTTCTATCTGTCCACATTTGGAATCCTCTTTTGATTCCCCACCTTTGGCTTCAACGATGACAGTAGAATAATTCCAGCACTCTGCTCACATGGAATTCAAATATAATAAATCCTGGCACTGTACAGGTCTGCCCTCAAGGCAGAGTAAAACTGCTATCTTCTAGCTAATGTTTATACTAGTGGAAGCTGGCAGAGAGTCCTTCCAGTGTTAGTATTTAACTACTCACAGATAGATACCCCTTTCTAACAATAATCATTACATCATCCTCATTCATAAACATGACTTGCACCATCCAATCAGATTTCACATTCACAATCTAAATTACATCACTTCATATATTTAACTTTGTGGGGGAATTCCCAGATCTTTCAATGTTTTGATCTTATAAAGCATAAACAAGCTTAGTCAGTTTCTAATTTTAGCATACTTGTGGAATCCCCCTTCCCCTATTTTGGCATCCTAACAGGTCACTTAAGCAAAACAACGAGGGGGGTATTCCGCCTTTCTCTCTTTTTATGGTAAACAAAATACTTGTCCTGTAGAAATCTTTTCTCAATACAACTAGAAAATCATATTTTTAAAAGTTAATCAGAAAAAGGGAGGCCATATAAAAACTAGTCTCATATCAGACCGCCGGTATAGGCTAACCTGACCAGTGCACGTAGGGTATATTACTCCTGACCACAGTGCAACTGACCATGGTCCATGAAATTGATGAGACTCCTGCCTCCAGGACTGGTAGCATTACCTGAACATGTAAACATGTAGTGCTGTTGCATATATAATTAAGAACTGTGTACACTGCATTGGGTTTTGGTCAATTCAGGATTATCTCTTGGCAGAGAATAACTAACAAATCAATAGGAATAGAGTCTGGGACTTGACCGGCCTTTATTCGGCTTACTTTCCCAGTACTCTTCCACTTCATTCTTTTCATGTGTAAAAATAATTATAAATATCCTATGTATGTAACTATTTTTAGACCGATGTATGATTGTGGATAAATAAATATGTTTATGTATGCGAACGAACAACAGCAGTTTTGTAAACATTAACTCTGGTACAAGTTCCCCAGATGGAAATGGGCACCATATGAGAATGCATTATGAATCGTGCAAATCGTCTATTAAACCAAATATAATAGCATGGATGAGAGTACGCTCTCTCTGAAAACCAGTATAGTAATTATGTTTGGCTAATAATTTTACCATTTGCCACCTAATCTGAATAAAGCACATTGTATCTGTACTTTAATTCTGTCCAATGGCTAAAGCACATAACTGTCTACAGTGTGAAGGTTATAAATGTAATTAATGCCACTTGGCATTGTACTTACTGTAAATACAAACGTATGCAAATAGAGATGTGGTGTCAAGCATGTGCCAAGTAATGGTACCAGGGGGGTAAGGGCAGGGGGGGGGTGGTCCTGAAAGTGATCCCATTTATAGCCAACAGTTGGAATATTTCACTTGTTAAAGACTATCTAGAGAATACATATAGTTACCAATTTTATAGCATTATTGACCGTAGTCCCTATCCGCCGCAATATAGACACATTCGCCGTTGTTTAAAGATTAATTTATTTTTAGAAAGTGACAGCACATAACTCGTCTGTTACTCAGTTGATGTCTATTACCACTCCCTACCTTACCCGCCTACTATTAGGTTTCCTCCCCCCCCTTTGTATAAGCTGCTTATTATTTTTTACCTGCGTGCTTTTAATTTCGTTTATATAGCGAATAATGAAACTGATTATGGAAATCAGTGGCAATTTTGCAGATGCATTTTAGTTTTAGTCACTCTTCACTGAACATGACCATATAGATAACGATGATAGAAAACAAATTGCGCAGACACGAACCCTGAAATGAAAACAGTTCATATTTGCTAGACACAAAGAGATAAGATCTTCCACAACCAACACCAGTATAAAAAGCGTTCAACTGTCAGGGATGAACCCAGGCACAAAAGAGCATGGCTTTATATATTAATGCACATAAATTGAGCTTGTTGTGCATGCCTTTTCAGGAATGGCATGTGTGTTTCAAAAGAGCTTGGAGTGATGCTTTTCTCTTTTTTTGAGGAGGTGGGTTATTGTCATCAAGTTTTAACATAATTCGGGTGGGGGTGGAGGTATAGTACATGAGCCTTGGGGTAACCACCCGAGTACCAGGGTTCTGATGGTGACCTATATGAGACCAGAATGAATGAAATGTCCCTCTCCGAGACCCGGGCCAAGCATCTTACCATTGGAATTTTACCTGGGGAGTTTAACACTACTTCAATTTTGAGCGTTTTAATGGACTTTTTATCTGGTTTTGAGCATGATATCAACAAAAGCATCATTCTAACAGATTCATGCTGATTTTATACTCCACCTGAAACTGAAAAGTAAAATGATCCTGTCTGACACTGACAGAGAACATGGTTGAATTTAATACCCTATAATCGTGTTTTTTTTTTGTAACCGGTTGTTTCCCCCGACCAAATAACCCAATTACCCCCCGGGGTCCTAACAAATAAATTTGCTTAAATCAAGGTCTCTGTGGCCTAAGAATGGGACTTGCTAGTAAGCGTCATGTACCATCTATCTGTTATCATGATTGTAATAATTTTCCTATTCTTTTCTCCTTTTTGTCCAGATGGATGGTTACAACTTAGGAGGTTTATCTTTCACACAGATTCCTGTCTTGTAAGAAACTGCGCACAATACGAGGCTTAATATGACTTCGGAAGTGGGCAATGGCAGGGGGTGAACAATTTTCATTATATCTGAGCAATTCATCTTCTTAGATGGTTTGCGTTTCTTTATGCTTTGACATGTTTGGGCCGGTATGATGGTCAGTTTTCCTTCCCTTGTTAGTCCAAATTTCTGCACTTTTAATCTATTTTCAGCACAGAGCCTGTTTTGGATCACTTTTAGCCCAATTCCGTACACTTTTTCCTTACCATTCAAATGCCCACAGTTTCTTTCATCCCTTGTGGTTCTGATAGCTGTCATGATGGTAGGGGGGACAGCCTTACCTTTGTTTTCTGGTTTCGGAGGCGACTCAAAGGTGCAAAGTCCTATAGTTATTTAGTAGAAATGACGGCTAGCTACCCCTAAATTTTGTTGTCGACGTATCGCTGTACCTGAGGGCAAGAAAAATCTGAGTTCAAAGGTCACACACATAGGTCAAAGGTCACACACATAGGTCAAAGGTCACACGGGGAAATGAACTAGTTTGATAAAAATACAAGACATTACTGCCAAATTGTTTGTGCGATTAATTGTTTGCACTTGTGTAATTTTGAACTGTCTTTAAGCATGACTCTACACAACGCCTATTTAGTTAAAGAGAATAAATTTGAATATTTATATTCAGATGATGAACCTTTTGAATAAAATAAAAATTAAATTAGAAAAAAATGACAAATATATGTTTGCTTAAATTTCAAATTATATTAATGCACATTCGGAGAACAGACCCGTCTTGATAATAGCTCACACATACTTGGCCACAATTTTGTATACCGTCACAGCCATTTTATCATACACACAATATGTAGGATGCCATGCTCCAATTTATATCCATTTGCAAAATTGAATTTCAGCAAATCTAGGCGTGTTACTAAACTGTTCATGCTGCATCTAGAACACTAGGCCACTTTCAAAATGATGGTGTTATCCTAATGACAATGCTTGCTTCGACACAATTTGAAAGGTGGGACAAAGTGGGTATTATTGGTGTAATTTTGCAATACACTTGACGATTTTGAATTGGACATTTTCAAAGGGTTCTGAAGCATAGCTTGGAATTAGTCCCAGACTGTTAAGTGTCAAAATGTGGCCTGTCACTCAAAATGTGCTGCCAATGTAGCTAGGCCAGAGAGAGAGTTCTGTATCAGAAACAAGCGCTATAACAGCCTATCAAATCTGATTTTGTGTTAGTTCTGCTTGACTCCTATGTTTTCTTACCATCAAGTTATACCACAAACTGCCAATGCTTGTTCACCTTGGGAAAATGATGTAAATATTGTTAAAATAATAATAATAACATGTTTGGCATAATGTATTATACCCGTCCAAACCTAACTCTTTATCTGACTGCCTTTATTTGTTAGTGGACTAAAGAGCACAATAATTTTTAAAATGATCGAGTTGGTGGAAAGGGTATATGTAATTATACCCACAACCTGGAATGCCTTCTAGGCATGATAAAAATCATGGTAAAAATGGAAATTATATTAAACTGCCAAAATACCTAAAATAATTTAATTTAAAGACACACATGTATCTTCAGGTAAACAAAGAAATAGCAGAATAGAACCAGGAACGGTCCTTTCAGAGGAAGAAAGACAAAAAATAGAGAGATGAAATTGTAAAATTGCCAGAATGACATGGATGAGAACTATATAAGACAAGTATATTTTCATTTGAAGACATGTAAGACATGTAACAGATTCTTCTTATTTTTGGCCTAAGGGTTTATGTATTTTGTTAGTGCTAGGCCTAAATAAAATATTTGTTAACATTAAAAAAAAAAGGGCTTATTTTGTTTTTTGGTTTGTTATATTAATTAGCTTGTTTAAAAAAAAACTTTGCCGTGCAGCCGTCCAAATATTACTCTAATTGATGATGATAGGATATGAAATCTTTTTTGGTATCTATACTATAAGATCGAACTTGTCGCCATGCGTTTTTTTCCTTCCCTGAGGCTGACTTGTTTGACCCAGGAGGTCGCCATGTTGACCGCCATTTTGGAATGTGTACGTCTGATTCGGTGATTCCCCTTCCCATCGCGACTTGCGATTGCTCGGGGTTTATGTATGCATCATTGGTTTCACAACTGCTGATAGATGATAATTTCATGAAATTGCAAAAAAAAACGTGGGTTGTAAACATAGTTATTCAAGTAAATTACGGTGGGATGACAAAGAGTATAATAACGTAAATTTAATTAAAATGAGGGTACCTTCGTCCCGGTCGTAGTTAATTATTCAGTCTGTCTTAATATGAACATGCTCCAGTGGGTTTTGACCTTGGTGCTATTTCAATGTACATTATTATTTCTTGGTGCTGAAAAGAGAATAAGGTTTACTGCAAAGCAGTCAAGATTGATTAGATTACGTATTTTATTTCATTTAAATTTCCTCATGATCACCAACGTGTTTTTGTTGCAAAAATTCGTGACCTTTTGGTTTTCACAAGACTTATCATCGCGTGCAAGCATGGTCGTCGTGGGGGAGCTAGGTCAGTATATGTCATGGTGGTACTGGTGTTCACTAATTACTACAGCAAACTTTGGTACTTCACACGATTAACTGTGTTATTCATTACACTTTCTTTGTGTCAATATGTGGCATGAAAGTCCTGATAAAATACAAACACGATGCCACAAACAAAGTAGAGGAGCTATTAAATGATCGTCATGAGGGCTGACATCATTTTTCAAAACCCGGGGGGGCTTCAAACAATGTCACACATGATAGAGTACGTCATTACCGTCATGTCATTATCTGTTCATGTATTGTGTAAAGGGGCGTGAGTTTCATTGTGGTCATATTGACTCAAAAAAGTTCTGCAAATAACCCAAAGAAAAAAAACACCATGCAAGAAAAAAAAAAGCATCTTTGTTGTATTTTTAAGCATCTATTTCTGTTCTTGCACATGGCGCAACATTGTTAATACTCTATGTTTACCAAGGGGTGACATATCACGGTGAAATGGCGGTGTACCATGGTGTAATAACATTGGCACAAATAGTCATAATGCTGGTTACCTCTCACAACATGTAAATATTACACAGTTACAGCAAAATACTGTAGAATAATTAGAAACTAAGTAATTTTGCTGTAATTTGGAAATAAACCAACATAAACTGTACTATATATTATTGAATAATACATTACTTTTTCAGTTTTTAACATTAAGCGTCTAGACAAAATATTGATATGACTGGGTGAGTCTCAAGTTTGGTGTGGGTTAAGGGACGGACGCGCAGTGCGTGCCTCCGCGAATCCGGAAGTAGGGCCCATATCTATAGTGATTTTAGCCGGAAAAGGGACCATGCATAGCCATACCATGCAGAATTTAACCGTGACATTTTTTGCCATTTTCTTCAAATTTGACCTTATTTAAAAAAACGCAAATTTAGAAAATTGGGCTTAACTTTTCATCATAAATCGTTAATCATATATTTTGATGCAATCTATGTGGAGACCGTATCTGTTTCAGTCCTTAATTCAGGGGTATCTCAATAGGCGCCCATGTTCAAATTCGGCGCCGCAAACCATTGATTTTTGTCCCTCACTTGCCTCAAAAATATAAAAGGAAACATAGAAATTCAGTGTTGGTCCTAAAGGTAGGGAACTTTCCAAATATTGTGCAGCATTCTCTGGCCCTTCATTCTAAAATAATTGAGAACCCCTGCATTACTTTATTTCATGTTGGCGGGGCGTTTAACTAAACTTACTTCACTTCATCCACAAACCTATTATCATGGAATGGCACGAAGACCCGGACACTCCCGTCCATGAAAAATGTTTGACTATATGCGCAGAAGGCCTTTCCAGGAGGACAATGAATGACATCACATAATCATTTTAGGCCTAACAGGTGGTTGTCAGTGTGTGAAGAGGCAATTCCGAATGATGATGTACTCAACAGGATTTTTGCCGAGAAGAAGTTTGATAATTGTCTAGCTTAAATTGTCGTACAACACCAATAAAAAGATACATTTTCTGAATATTTTGCCGTTTGTTTATAGAAATTGCGAAAAAAAAACATTCAGACATCGTTAGCCTACCAACAGTGGCCGCCGCTCAAAGGGCCAAAGCGGTAAAAAGGGGAATTATTTTGGTCCATTAAATACTAAATAAATTATTTATTTTTTGCATCATTTGTAATGCATGACTTAATATGATGACGTGAAGTAGTTCTCTCTGAATGTTAAAACACTTGCACTGTTTTAACTCTTTAAGCGGGCAATTAAACTATCAAAAGTCTGTTAAAAGGTGTTTCAGTCCAGTATACAAATCGTCGTAATATGTTTGATGATATGTCATCTTTGTCCTATATAACCTGATAACCCCAACATCTTTTTATTCTGTTTATTAATCCGTTTTCTCTGAGATGAATAAACCTAACACTATTAACAATTTGGTCCCTGCAGTGGCGAGCCTAGCTTGAGATGTGCTCCAGACATGGAGGCGCCAGGGGAGCATTAGCCCCCCCTCCCCCCCCCCCCCCCCCCCCCCCCCCACGCCAGAAGAAAAATGACATTTGTTGAAAAATTAATAAAATTAAAAAAAAAAAAAACTCAACAAATTTTGGCAACAAGTTGGTTGCAAATCTGCAAATTTTGGATTGTTTGCTCCTAAATTTCACGATCTCCTCCCCCCCCGAAATTTCACTAAAAAGAAAAAAGAAGTCTCTGGCGCCGGCACTGCCAGGGAACGGATACCGAATGGCACCAGGATGTGAAATACCAGCGGTGTATCAACTAATCGCGCAATCATAATGTGGAATTTTACGATAATAATTCGCCAGTAACTACTGTAAACTGCGGTAAATTGTTTTACAGTGCCGTCTTTTAGCGAGGGGGGTCCCGTCTGGACTGAACAGGTACGTTAGAGTAGTTGATGTTGTTACGGGACATTTTTTCGTAATTTTTGTATGAGTTTTGCAGGCCTGACAGAAAGTTTTAAATCCTCCGGGGGGGGGGGGAGGGGGGGCTTTAACATGAGTAAACATCGTACGTCTTTATATGTTTGTAAACTTAAGTAAAAGTGTCAATTTTACATTTAGAATTTCTGATTCTTTCAACATGAGTGCACCTTCAAAATTGTTTTGTTTATGTTTTTTAACGGGGGTGTCATTCAACTTTTATACGATAATTTATTGGCAGAATTGCTGCCAGTAAAATACTGTAAAACTGACAGTATTGGTTTGCAGTGCAGTCTTTAGCGAGGGGGATCGGTCTGATCTGCATAGGTACGTTATAGGAGTCGATGTCCGTAAGGGACATTTTTCATGTCAGTTTACTCGGTGCAAACTATATGGAACTTTCATAATTTCGCTAACTGTCAGTATCAAAGCTAGGGGCTTTCGGTGATAGAGCGAACAGTGCGAAAACGGGTTATTGGGTGAAAAGCAGCCAAATTGCCCATATGAAGTAAGGGGGATTTTTTTGTTAATTTTAAAATGGGTCTTTGGGTAAAATTTGGCAACATTTTTCTAACTAGAATTTTGCGGTCCAGCTTAGAATTTCGCGCTCGCTATATTCAAAAATATAAGGTGCCCGCCCACCTTATCGATAGACGTTTCATATAGAAGTCCCTGGATGCACCATCGGTATCAATGTTCCGCATGGCGCAGTATGACTTGGTGGCATTAGCGCTTGACGGAATGAATGGCAAATACCTCATGTTGCATCCATGGGACTTCTCTATGAAACGTCTACCAGCTAACTTACAATGACCTCACATGCCTTTTGGTGACCCGTGCACATGACCTTTGACCTCATCAACAAATTGGTTGATCCCATGTTGCACCTATGACTCAAGTTAGAACTTCAACTTTCAATGGAAGTTCATCTTACTTGTTTAGCCTATTTTTTTCAACTTGGCCTCACTGGAACCTTTGACCTTGGCATTTTTACCTTTGACCTGGCATTGTGACATTTGACTAAACATCTGAGGGATCCCACCCAATGTTGACCTTATGACACAAGTTTGGTTCCAATTGAACAATCAACTTTCAATTGAGGTCAATTTAAAAATTAAAACATTTTAGTGAAACTATACATACATAAATTACAAACACACACCCAAACCACACACACACACACCAACACGCGCGCAACAACGGGTTGCAAAAGTGGTCCGGGGCAACTATGCTGGCGGCCCATAGAGGCTTCTGGGTGAAAAATTGTCGAACAAACGGTCTTTGGATGGCGATGGTAAAGTTTCAAAAAAAAAAAAATAAAACCAGGGGATATTGGGGTGACAATGATGATTTAACCCTTGGACATAATGGAGTAGCGAAGAAGCATCCATCTGTGGGTGATGGTCCTCTCAGCGCCCTGAGAGATGGCACCCGGACTGGCCCAGTGGCGTAGGCAGCAGTTCTGAGAAAGAACGCGAAGAAGCCCGCTTTCAGAGGAAAAGTCAGCAGAGGAAAATTCCCCGATCGGAGGGTAACGTCCAAAAGCAACTGATTTTTTAAGATTTTACTTCAACTTTCTTCCCAATGTTCCGACCACAGCTCGCCATGAGGGGCTTTGGGAGTACAGTGAGAGTGCCTTGGCATTGCACATAAATTTTTCAGTAATGTTCGAGATCCTGGCTTCATAGCTCATATTTTGAGATGGGGGGTGGGGGTAGCACAATAGAGAGAAGCAGGGGCCGGGGGGGGGGGGGTGGGGTGGGTGGCGGCGCCCCCCTGAGAGTTTGGAAATTCAGGAAAACGGTTTTAAGCATAACTCGCTCAAAAATTAGGGGGTTTAACCAAAATTAGTCATTTGTACTGTTTCGTTTTCGTCGCCCCCTCTATGGTGTTTTCTCCTCCTCCTATGATTTATTACCCTGGCGCCGCCATAGGAGAAGGCTGAGACAAATATTGTATGTCTTCCGAAGTTTTGGGTTATAAATGTGAAGAGTGATCAACCATTTTATATCGACCGCTCCCTTTCAATCATCTAGCGGTTGCCCCGTCCAGTCAGCGCGAGCGCGGGCAACCGTAGTTTATTTTTAATAAAATGTCCATCATTGACAGACGTTTAAACAACTGAAGGGAGTTTTTAGGGGGGGGGGGGGGGGGGGGGGGGGGGGGGGGGGGTGAAATGATTGTAACCATTTATTTATGGCAAGGAATGGGAGATTTTTTTTACCTTATTGTTTTTTTGTTTTGTTTTTTTGTTTTCTCTAGAAAAAAATTAGGTTGCTCCCTCAATTCCGTTATTTCCTGTAAAAAAAGATACCAGGTTGCCCCTCTCCTACATATACTTTTTAAAATGTTGCCCCTCCCCCCCCCCCCCCCCCCCCCCCCCCCCACACCCACACACACCACTAACAGGTTTCGCCGTTTTCTTTCTTTCCACAGGTGGCAAAAACACGTTTTTTTTCTGGGGGTTTTTTCCACTTGAGAAATAGGTTTTCTTCCAGTTTCTTCCACTGAAAGCGAAGAAACTAAAAGTCATTTAAAATTTCCTATTTTAAAGCCAATGACAATTCACTTTTGGTTTTAAATATTGTAAGTGAAGTGACAAACGTGAAATAATTTAAAATAACCATTCAGGGACCCCCACCCACCCATGGCAATGCAATAATTAAACTCGCATTGATTCACAAGGCCTAAATATCCAAATTACGGAGAACGATTAGACACTTTTCATTCACACACAACAACAGCAAGGCCAAGCATAGACTCCTTGTAAAGACTTGAGCATCTTCTATTTCTTTAAACAAAATTATAGTTCTCTCCCAGGTTTTCGTCTCCCCCACTAAAGCATACAAAGTTATATTAAAAGAATAATAATATGGTTGCAACTTTAGATATTGTGTTTTAAAATCAACAAATTGGCCATACAGATTTTAAAAGCTTTTTTTTCAATTCATTGTTTGCATCTACAATTACAACTATGATAGTATAAATGTGCACATGAAAAGATTGGAAAATGGGTTCCAATCATCATCTGCATAATTTGGATTGCAAGACAAAACAAAATTGTGACAAATTTACTATATAACTTGCAAGGTATACTAACATTCTTAAACGGGTAAATTCTGGAAAAAAAATGGATTGTAATAAACTAAGTAAGCCCTGATTTTTGAAGTTCAAAGCAGATGAATTTGGTGTAATTTTAGTTTGTTGTTCAATAATACATTTCTTTCTTTATTTCTTTCTTCCAGTTCTTTCATTTCTTTCCATTTCTCTTCTTTTCTTCCCAGAGAGACTGGAAAAACCCCTTTTTTTCCAGTTTCTTCCATTCTTGTCCGGAAAATAGTTTTCTTCTTCTTTCTTCCCCGAAGTTTCCCGAACCCTGCACACTAACCCAAAAAATCAATCACATTAAATCCTCACACAGCATATTGCTGAGTGAGGTGTATGCGGCCTGCACCCGCTAGCGGGAATAAACGGATTTAACAATTTGGTTTAACTAAAACTAAACATACCCTACATATATTGGATCCACATCAGTTTAGTGCTGTAGGTTAGTGCTCTAGGTGCTTGTAAAGGGAGAATGTTGGACAAGTGAAAGAATAATTGTTTGGCCAATTTTACTCAAAACTAGCCCTATTTTGGTACTGGTAATTTACCGTATACGTCTACTCTTTTCATGATTACAACTATCCGATTTCAATTAAACATGCACAGCATTGAACTTTGTCACCGTCTCCAAGGGCTATCCAATCTTTTTTAGTCTTTGCTGTTTACACTTAGTTGTGGCATGTAGCAATGTAAAATACCTTCAGCACAAGTTCTCATGATATGGTGACTGTGTTCATGGTACCAAGGATGACCAGAGAAAAAAAGTTACTTTGTGACATTAATAGGGATCAACAGTAAATTGACTTATTAGAATTTGGTATTTTGGTGCAAATGGCCATGTAATTGATTTGAAATTGTGAGACAGTGCATTAAGTTGTAACCTCTCATTTTATTTTTTGAAATTCCTTTATTTTTTTTATTTTTTGCTATAGCAAATTTTGTTTCCCTAAGAAATACACAAAGACTATAAGTCCAATCATTGTATGATTTTGACCCCACACAAATTGCCAACAGAAACATTTGGTGTTAATATACTCGGAATAGTCCCAAAATATATATTAAAAATCTAAACAACGCTCGTGGAACATGTGAAATAAGGGGGAAGCTTTTGTACAGGGGTAAAAAATTAGAATTGTTCGAATTGATTTAAATGATGTAACAATTTATTATTGGCACCCTTAAGGTTTTAAAAAAAGGTATCGTTTGCCCTATCTACGCGTTAATATTTTTAGTACAATATCTCATAACATTTCAAGGTCATCCTTGGGGTAAATTTCATAGAATGGTCCGATTTTTGATCGGACTGGTTGTAACCTGTGAATTTGTCCCACTAGATAAGTAAATTAAATAGATTTCCTTCTTTGTTTGGGGAACCTTCATATAGAATTACAGAGCTATGACATTGACCTCCCATAGACCCCTGTAGCCCCTCAGTCACATTTGGCCTTCCATTATGCAACAAATATTCTAGATGGTGCAACCAGTATATTTTTCGCGGTGGTTCTGTACCATTATTGGACGAACATTTGACCCATTTTATCACGAACGAGATATGAAAATTTACCCCATTGTGTCTTGAACCTATTTTGGACTCATAACTATTGAATTACAACCTGCAGATATGGCAAACTATACCTTTTTTTAATCCTGGCAATGTAACAAACACGTTGGGGCATACTTTTCGACGCGTTTTGATACTTTTCATATTTAGACCCCTGTATAAACCTTACCACCCCCTTCAAAATATATGTTCCACTCCTTGATTTTAGTAGACTTTTGATATGTTGTTTTTAAAGGTCTTCTCAATACAATTCTGCTGTTGGAATTGATTCTGTGCATTTATTGTTGGGTTAAGGCATCATTCATTCTATTTTGACTGGCCTACTAGGACATTCTGCATCTGGGTATAAATTTGGTTTTTTGTGTGCCACCAGCATAGCGGCATGACCACTTTGCATTCCGTTGTGTGTGTGTCACTAAATGTTATTTTTTTTTATATGACTAGCCCACAGACAGCTAAATACAGTATTCATTGAATAGAGTGAAAGCCAAGAAACTGCAATTGTATTTTTTTTTCTGGGAGATCACTGATGCAACTGATATTATGGGGCCACTCGTATATTTGCATCAAACATCTTAAGCATCCCTTGAAACATCGCTTCCCTAAACCCCATAAAATGGTGCACCCCGCAGGTGGAGTGCCCATCACTCTCTCTGGTTGTTTTGGCCGACCCATGTGATCTGTGGGGGCTCGCCACATATCCCGCACAGTGAGTCGGTTTTACATTTCCACCATATGCCAGTACCCATTATAACTCTGGTGGAGAGAGGCAACAAGGGGGTTTGAGTGCCTTGCCCAATGCACAACACATTGGCGACCACAGTCCTCGAACCCACAACCTTTATGCTTAGGAGGCAAGCGCTGATCCAACTATACCACACATGCCCCAAACCCTAACCTACTCCTACATCATTAAAACAACAGGATGAGTTCAAAAACACTCCATATTTTAAGCAATAGACCATTTGCACGATCCCGATGGCATCTCATTCGGTGCCCATTTCCATCCGGGAACTTTACACCAGCCCAAGTGGCTAAAACATATACGGGTAGGGGCGTAACAAAAATACCAGAAAACTTACCCTATCTGTGACGTTGCACTCATAGTTGTGTAATCGTCCGTTCAGGTTGACAAGTAGGGCAAGCAGTACGATCGAAAATATCAGCGTTTTGTCGTGAATTTCAACACCAATGCCTCGATTGTTTTTTGTTCCATAATATTCTTCTACATTTTTGTAAGATTAACATTCACGTGAAAGGTACTCAACAATTTGTATTGTAAATTTTAGGCACTGTTCGCGACAAACAAACAACAAAGATTTTTTGTAAACAATGACCTCTGGTACAGTTCCGATAGGGAAAAGGAAATGGCACGGGGAAGGGAGTGGGGAAAAAAGCCGAATGATATGCATTTCGGGGATCGTGCAAATGGTCTATTGATCTTTTTGGCTTAAAACTACTATTCTCACATGTCAATTTGTTTGATAAAGATTCCAAGCTCACATAATGATCAATTCTGTTGTGCGAAATTTTACCTTTGCATATTTTGTGCGTACCTTGGAAGCGCTTGCGAATGTATTCTGGTATGGTAAAGGACACTGCGTGCTTGTATTTGCTACAAACATTTCCGATGTTCATTTCAAAAGGTCCCATTCTGGTTTATTAGTATGTACTTTAATTCCAAGAGTTAATTTTGTTCTGTATAATCATTTATAGTAAGCAACTCACTCTGCACTGACTTGATTAAATCCCTTTTGCATGGCTTCCGGTTTTGTAGTAGTGTGTACTCCTCATTTACATGGTTTGGATGTTGACTTGATTACACGCGGGGCTCTGCTTTCATTATAATGGATACTCCATTGTATCATAGATTGGTGACTATTTAATTGGCAGATATGTTCAAAGTGGCGAATTAACGCAGTTGTTGCAGCTGTGTCCCGATTATTATGAGCTTTTATTTTATCCGATTTAGTCGGCCTATGAATTTTGGATCCAATTTGAAAGGTTGGCTTACTGCAGTGACATCTTAATCTTGCCAAATTTGGCATTGAGTTGGGTCTAGGAGGTTACGGGCTCATATGGTGTAAGAGCAAGAGTTAGGATTACATTAAATTCAAACTACACAGTAACTGAGATTCGGGGGGCACTGACTAGCAAAAGGTATGGGTTTGGTGCGGCCCAGGCGTATGCAGGATTATGATTTTATTTTGGGGGTTGTGGGACTTCAAAAAAAGTGGAACCTTTGGGGTGAAATTAGACCTTTTTTTTAAAGTGGACCTAGTCCCCCTAAACTGGTCTTTTTTTTTTGGACTTTTTGAACATCACCAAAAAGGTGGACATTTTCGCTCATAAATTAAAAACTAAAAAATTAAAAAAAAAAAAAAAAAAAAACAGCAAAAAGTGGGACCCTTTTTTCCCCTTTTTGTGGAATTGGGGATGGCGACAGCACCTCCCGCACGCCCCCTGTGTACGGGCCTGTGGCGGCTCTTAAACACCTATTTTTCACACCTCTCCACCATTTTTTAAGGGTCCCAGGCAGTTCAAGCATAATTCAGTTCATAATGGTCCCTTTCAGGAAAATTTTTGCCTCAAAAGTTAAGTTTAGCCAAATTTCAGTTCCAAAAGCCTGCAAATTCCTCAAAATTTCAGTTCTAAGACTGCACACCCCTACCCGAAAGTTGAGTACCTGAAAAAAATGTTGACATGACATCATTGACAAAAAGTGCAAATTTTTGACAGTTTTTGAAGAATATCCTGTAAGATCTGTATCACAGCTTTTCAGAAATTTGTCATTGATTTCAATAATATGATCCAAATTGTTCCAAAAGTGCTGATTAAAACCGTATTGCTGAATATAATAGTGTACTGATGTATCAAGCCATTCGTGGTCATTGTATCCATCTAGCCGCAGTACACTATCAATCACTTAAGCCTGTCTTGTCTGTGACAGAGTGCAATATTAAACTCATTAGCTCCTGACTGTCAAGGACCAATTACGCTGTCTTTTGGTTTCCATAGGAACAAGAAAATCTTGCTACTATAAAAGCAACCTGTATTTTTTCAGTAAGCAATTTAATTTTCACGAAATGATATTTTACAATAGAATAGGTTGTGAATTTTATTGATCAACAAACTAAATAATCAGTGACATGTTCTTGTGTAATATTTGTATTTGATGGGTGGGTGGGTGCGCAGATGGGTGGGTGCGCAGATGGATGGGCGGGTGGGCAGATGGGCAACAAAAGCACTAATCCACTCTACAGACTAAACCAATTACTCAGTGAACTTCTAACATGGCGCGGTGATAGAACATGATGAGGTTATGTGCTGTATACTTTTTGGACAGGTTATGAATATTAATGAGCTCATTTGCATTTGCAACCCACATGACCTCGTTCCTTGTTCACTCGCCGCTCAGACAATATCCAATTTTGGTTGCTAGACTCCGTTCTCTGCTGCAGCCATTCGTCCTTTGCCGCCGTGTTGTCGCTGAAGGTTCCCACCCATCAGTGAATCTTGTTTTGCCCCTTTTGTTGTTGCTTTGCCACCAAAATTTTGTGATTTTCACGTCCATCGGCTTTCGCGGGTTATATGCCTCTACTATACTATGTGAGTCAGCTTGGAAGGTGTTAATGCATCTGTGTGTAGATTTAGAAAATGCATTGGATTTCAAAAACGGTGATTGATTGCAAAAGTTGACCAATCGCCTGCTCACTGCGAAAAAAACCTTATTAGCTAACACTACTGATTTGTCTTGGTTAGCACGTAGAGAAATAAAAATTCTTCAAACTTCAATACATTTGAAACCATAAAAATGTAAAGCAATATTAAAATGATCTACAAGTTGAGAAAAAATTATTGCAAAAATGTCAATTTTTCAGCAATTTGCACAGTGCCAAAATCAGTAGCATTGTCATTATTCCTTTTAGCTACTATAGCCTTTTAACTCATCATGCATGCAGCAACATGCTTACAAATTATACCAAAAATATTATTGACCCGTACCATCACAAATCACAGCAATATCGAAGTGTACATTGGCAAAACAAGCGTGTTCAATGTGGTCAATTGTCACTTTAGTTATAATTTATATTTTGTGATTTAAAATTAAAGATTCTGATTGCTACAGTTGTTAGGTTATTTTCAAGCAGTACTATATTTTATCACATGCATGACCTCTACAGATGAGCTGTATTGCAAAAATATTCCTAAAACTTGTGCAAATGTATAGTACTTTCATCAACTACAGTATGCATGCGACTAGTTATTCGGTTATATCAAAGCAATAACTGAACATTTTTGAAGAGCGCCCTCAAATTTCCAAATTTGAGGATTTTGCACAGTTGTGTTGGTAATTGTCTAGTGAACTATACCTGCGCATAGTAATGCTCAAAAGTGCATATTTGTCACAAAAGAAGCAATTTTGTAACAATCGGGATATTTGGAAATCATGTTAGTATTGTTGTACTCTATAGACCTTTTTGAGATATTGATCTGACGGGTGCCAGGTAGTCTAACACATACAATAGCAATTGTGTGAAGTAATATCTGCATGCTTTTCAAAAAGCATGCCAAACACACAATCATGATGTCACTAGCCCTGGGCTGACAGGCAAGCCGGGCAGGCAAGTCAACCTAAAATGATAAACATAACTTCAGTTACTCCTACAACCCAATATTCTCTGATGCCTAGACTTAGTTTGGTCCAATACACCCATATCTTCTATGAACCACCTTAATTTTTTCTCTCAAGATAGTCTCTATTTAAAGGTGCAACGAGAGATTTCACATATCAGGTGTCCCTAAAAAAATTGAATTTACTGATTTTTGCACTAATGTAAAGCTTTCCATCATAGATATCCCCATCTGAAAGGATTACGCTGAGAAATGTTTCTTTGGTTCAAAAATTGTGAATTTCTAATTTCGTATATACATGTAGGAGCAAATACGAAATTCAGCCTATGTTTTATATTGAAATAAATGCATATCAAAATCAATCTTTTTCTCTTTTAAGACATTTCTGTAGCCAAATACAAGGCAAGAAATCTATTGAATCTATTTGAAATTACTATTATGAAACAATATTTGGGTACCTCAAAATCTCTTGTTGCACCTTTAAGTGGAAGTACTTGTATTGTAGTTTAAAGGTCCATGGACATGCTTTAAACATACTTATAATACCACCAAAAAATGGTTTCATTCATAGTATGTATTGGTATCAATGTAAAATCTGCATGAAGCAGTAATTGAGAAACCATATATTTGATAAAAATTGGGCATAATGTCATGTGTTTTGGACAAGCTTTCAAAGGAAATTCCAAAATTAAAGTGATTATCGCGCTGGCAAGCGTGACCCAGAAGTGACGTCCGAGTAACACATATGCGATACGCGTCATGATCGTCATCGTGGAACGGACGTGCACGTGGCCCAGTTTTCTTGCATACGTACACAGTTGACTTCTCGCGATGCGTCGTATGTGTTGTATCATATGGCATAATTTTTCTTGATTTGATGCCTTAAAATTACGATAATAATGCGCTGTATTGTCGACGGCTGCACCAGCGGTGACCATACCGACAAGGAGAATCAGAACAGAATAGCTTTATTCAAATTCCCA